>APFE031288661.1:198264-212705 GCA_000404065.3 Pinus taeda
AAAGATAGAAAAATAGATCAACGCCTTAGAATTCAGCCTCTTCGAGGGGGCAACCTCCTTTACATTACATAAATGAACAATTCTTGGATGATTCAAATGACAAAACCTCCTTTCTATATATAGGAGTCTAAGGGGTCACAATATAAACCAGCCGACCTAACAATAATAATATAAAGCCATGGAAATAACAATAGAGGGATTCTATGGGGCACAGTAATAACAATATGGGGGCAATAGGGGCACAACAATATTAATAAGGGGTATAACTACAATAGTAATGGGGTAATCACTAGTATTATAGGGACCCAACAGATCCTAGGAAAGAACATTAAGGATTCCAGTTCACAATATGTAGCTAGTTAAAACAATTATTGTTTAAGCTTATACATTGGGTGGGGATAGAACTTCTTCATGTGACTAAAACTCTAAAAAAGAGGTGTCATTTTGAGTCACATGCTAATTCCACTAGAGTCCCCTATTACACATCCAAATACCACTTAACTACGACATGATAGTGTCAACACTTGAAATAGCCCAACGTTGTGCTTGACACCTATGTTGGGGGAACATTCTCAATGAAACCTTCTTGCTACTAGTGGTATTTTAACTATGTTCAGTCATTCCTAGTTTCACTTTAATGGTCCTAGAGAATTTACTCTCCAAACCTACACCTAGGCCATACAACTTAGACTATTGTTGATTTTCTAGAAAAGGAAACAATTCCATTACTTTAAAGTGTTTAGTACTCAAGGGTAGTAGAATGAGACTTGGATGATGTTTTCGGATTGAATTATGCTTAAAAGCATAAAGAAAATGACAAATGAAACTAATCATTTATCTATTTCTTTCAATAGAAATGACACAAGCCCTAAAATAATTTGAATTCAATCAAGATGAAGAGATCAAATTAGGAATGCAATGCGATTTTTCTTTTTATATTGTTAATATGAATCCTATTACTAATTTTGAAATGGAAGTGAAACAAAGCAAAATGAATCGAAATAAACCTTAAAGAAAAAAGTAGTTTTTGTTTTTCTAATTCTTTTCAACCAAGATGGAATGAATAACACCTAAAGGAATGCATTTGAATAAGACTTCAAAATTAGAAGGAAAATTTTCAAGCCCAATAATTTCTGGCTAGAAGACAAGCTTTTTCCTTAAGAAAACAAACATTCTAGTTGTAGTTTGCAAGAAGACAATTAACTTTCACTTACAAATTATACAAAGGAAAGTAGCAAATCATCGCTATTGAACTCTAAAATAGTTATGAGAAATTACTTAAGAAAATGAAAAATTAAAAGGAACATGAAAGAAACCTAATATTTTCATTGATATTAATATAATAGAGAGAAAAATGGCATAAAATATAAACCAACTTTCAAAGCTAGAGAACACTAGAAGTAGGAAAACCCTAGCAGGAATAATTTAATGAACTCTCCACAGTGGACTCATTATTTTTGTTAGATGGAAAATATTAGACGAGTAGGGTTGAGATCATATATAGAGGAACCATGCCCTTATCCAAATATGCACACAAGCCTTATTACTTAATATTTTCTTGTGAACTTTATTTATCTTCTTGTGTTACTTTATTATATCGAACAAATATCAAGAGAAAACAATAAAGACAGTGGACATAGAAATTAGGCTCCAAACCAGAGAAAAACCCAGGAAATATATTCTCTTCTTATAGAATCTACTTCAAATGAGACAAGCAAGACCCAACCCCTAGATCAAGTCCTCCTCCAAGCACCAATTCAACCCTCTAAGAAGCTGTTCCAAATGGATCATACCAACAAAGCTCAATCCTGCTTCAAATTGCTTCTAGTTTCATCTTCGTCTGCCTGGTTTGACCTTGCAACTTCAACCTGCAATTTCAGCCTTGTATAATTTGCAGAGACCCTAAGATAATTCTTCAAGTGATCTTTCTTTGAGAAAGAAATTGTTTCTTAAAGTTAATGAGGTTAAATCAGAATATTCGCTCTTCCAACAACTTGATCTTGTAACTTGTTCTTCTACAATTCAGACCTACAATTTGACCTTCCTTGAAGCTGCAAAATGCTAAAACTTCACATGTGTGAGAGATATAGATCTAAAAAAAAAACATTCAAGACTTTTTCTTCCTTCCTTGACCTTCGCTCTAGCCTTCTTAGTATTCTTAGCTTTAGATTGAACTTTTATTTGGAAGATCAGTTTTGTGAGTGGATGAGTTCAAAATGAGAACAACGATGCTTGTAGTTATACACATATGAAGGGTTCAAGTACCTTCCTTAGGTCGACTTGAATATGCAAGGGATGACTTGTGATAGGAGGCTTCTAGGACTTTCTAGACTCAAAATAAATTATTTTACAAGGTAAATATTTCCCAAATGGGTCTTATAATCATAACATTGAATCTCTTGACTCATGAAAATAAATTTTATGACCTAACAAACCATAGAAGCATGATTAACATGATTTTACCTAGAAGACCATCAACAAGAAACATGAAACCCATGCTCTAAAATAATAATTTTTATTTCTTATTTTTCTTGTTACGTAAGATATACATATTGACATGAGTACAATGACAATTATGAAGATTGAAAATAGTTGCATTTTCCAATGCTCCATCTCAATTAGGGAGGTATTCATAATTATACACCGAATACATGGTTATTCTCAAACGGAAGAGTTCTCATAAGAAGAGTCAAATTGGTAAGCCATATTTAAGCATCAACGTCATGACCAAAATTTTCAACATAGTAAGGCCTCAACTTTAACAAGCTCTTTCATATAAAAGAGCATAATGAGGGGATGTTTTATGTGAGATATAACATTACCTCTAGAAGGAACATACCCCATTCAAATTTTCACTAGGTATGTCCTTTTAGGACTATTCTTATCGTGGATTCCTAATCCTCAAAGAATATTGGTCCTCTTCGACCACTCTTTTCTTGGATACCTCTCTAATCCTTAAAGGGTGTCAATCCATTTCCTATCTTGGATTTTTCTATCCTCAAGGAAACCATATGTGTTATCTAATCCTCCATCCACCATTATGTCTCCATGGCCTTCACTTAGGCTTACGACTATTAGTCATGATCAAGTGCATGACACATGAAGAAGAGAACACAAATGTGATGTCCTGTCACTCCCTATCAACCAGAGAGTATATCCTCACTCCCTTTTTATTGGGGAATATATCCTTTCTCCTATTTAAGGAGACTCCTTTTCTCCCTCTCAAATATAGAGGAGATCCCTGACTTCCTTCTAATTTGGGAAGTCATCACCACAAGCTTTATAATCTGTCTTTATAAATGTATAAGCTATTAGTTATGCACGGAGATAATGGCTCCCTCTTTCCTTTGTACCTCATTATATCAAGCTTTCTTCATTATTGGGTATCATGTAGCCATCTTCTCCCTTTAATCTTGTGATAGGGTTCGAGCCATCAATCTTGCATATCACTTTCCTTTAGTCATCATCAATGAAGGAATTATATTGAGCCTTTCGAAACTTCAAGATAGTCATAGCCACATCTTAAACATGAAAGTGATCTTAGATGATGAACATCATGCTATATTCTTTCACTTCTACCTTTCAATCTCAAGGTGATGATGTGAACATATTGACCTCTTAATTTCCAAAACTATATACTCAATTAATATGTTCATTGAATTGAGTTCAAAATGCACATTTGAACTTTCCTCAATTGTCATCATGCATTCTTGCAATATCCTATGAGGTAGAAAAAAAACATGTTAACCACATAACCAATATCAAAATATTAAATATTAGACTTACCTTGTCAAGATGTCCCTTCTCATCAAAGAATCAACTTACTTGAGTTATTTGAGATCAACATCCTTTCATATAATCCATCTCCACATTATTCTATGCATTCATTTTAAGTAGAGTACCCATGGCTCAAGCTTGATTACTAAGCTAGAATATCTTCCTTGGAGTTGTCATTGTTAACTCCTTTTCCTTCTTTCAATGACTATACTTGATGTTGATCAACATTGTCATACCATGCAATTTTGCGAGAGAGCCTTTATCTTCATTTATTCACAAGCATGTAAAATTTCTTGTTTCGATCATCATGTAGCCAAAAGGAAGACTTACAAAGGACATTCATAACTAACTCTTATTTCATGATTATTGTAGATATTAACCATGATTTATGGAGGAATATGCTTACCTTTTCTTTCATATAATCATCTAGCCATCCTTTGAATGAGATTTCTTCTTATACCTGTCAAAGATAGGTTTCCTTTTCTAATAAGAGAAAGACTTTCATTATGTATTTCATACTTCACCATCTACATTATTTCATCCTTCAAGATTATTGTTTCCATACTATATGTAATATATAATAGTCATAATGTTTCTTCCAAGAATCTTCCAAAAATTATGATTCTTATAGGATCTTGATGATCTCCTTTTGCAAATTGACTACCTCTAACATGATGTTAGAAAATGATTGGATGAAATATAATATGCTATATGGTTCCAAACTACTCATTCTCTTTAAACTAAATGATATTTCCCAAATAAGAATATTTTCTAATATTTATACTATCATGTGCTTTTATCTATGATGCCATGATTTTTACAAAACCAATACTATTCTAGAGTAATATTGCATGTAACTCTACTTTCTATTTAATAAAAGAAAGACAAAAATTCATAAATAACCTTACATAGATGAGACTTTATTAAATTAAATATCCTTGGGTTCTTCTCCTTTTGACTTCTTCTAAGGTGCCCCACCTTCCATAGCTAAGTGAGCTTAAATTATTTCATTTCTTTTGTTGATCACTTTATTTTTTGGACAATCCCTCAATGCATCAAATCACCTTGGACATATTTGTCTTCTTCTTGTAATTTCCAAACATTCCTTTCCTAAACTTATTTATTCTTGCAATGAAGGCTTTATATATTTCATTTGATTCAATATCATCCTTTGCCTTGATCCTAGATTCTTGCAAGATACATTAAGCCCAGAATTCATCGAAGGGTCTAGTATATATATTTGAATACACAAAGAATTTAGTAGAAACAAAGTCATTTTAGAGTCTAAAATAGTCTCCCCAAGCCCTTGCAACTGGTCTCTTATTTGTGAGATATTCATCAGATAGGTGCCCATGTCTTCATCCTTTGATTTCCTTATCCTATATAGTTGATTCCTCAACAAAATATTTTGACCTTGTTCACTTATAGAGTACAACTTTAACAACTTATCATACATAGCCTTTGATGTTTTCAAATCTGAAACAAATGAAACAAGATGATATTTAAGGGATTCAACAATAATTCTTTGTACCCTTACTTTTCCCTTCTTGTACTTTTCCAATTTTTGAGTCTTCTCTTTGCTAGGTTAAACTGTTTCTCCAAGGACATATTCCATGATTTCATTCTCTGTGAGTTCCAAAATCAATCATTTTCTTCCAAGATAGGAAGTTTGTTGGTCCAACAATCTTGTTACCTCACTTGCAAAATACAACAATGTTATATGTAGATTGAGACATAGAAAATAATATACCACTTATTTTTAAATAAAAAGTTTTCCTTCTTGATGATGACTCCAACTATCTTGATGTTTTCAAGACATCCAAGGATACTTCAAAGATTACCTAGATAGCTTCAAAGAGTTAATAATGATATCATTATTCCTTGATGCTTCCTATATTACAAGATGATGTACTAGAGATATTTTAATAAGGACTTGTCCTTCCTTCCTTTAATGTGACCTTGATGAAGAGGTCTTCTTGTTCAACAAAAAACTTGATGTGGAAGCCCTCCTTCTAGATTAATAAGTCCTCTTATTCTTTCCTTATGTCTTTCTGCAAATGATTCCTCTTGACAAGTAAGCCCTTCTTTGTGTCCTTCCGGCCGCCTTCTCTTGTTCACCTTAGCTTTGATTCCATGTTGGAGAATGCGGTAGGGTAGCTATTAAATCAATTCATCCTTATTCCTTAATATTTTATTTTGAAATTTATTTATCTTCTTGTGTTAATTTATTAGATAAATCAAATATCAACAGAAAATAGTAAAGACAATTGACACAAAAATTAGGCTCCAAGCCAGGGAAAAAACCCTCCAAGGGGAAAAACCCAGAAAATATATTCTCTTCTTATAAAATCTAGTTCAAATGAGACAACCAAGACCAAATCCCTAGACCAAGTCCTCCTCCAATCACTAAGTCAGACCTCCAAGAAGGCCTTCCAAGTGGATCAGATAAACAAAGACTAGTCCCACTTCAACCTTCTTCCAACTTTAACTTCATACCCCTAATTTGACCCTACAACTTTGACCTACAATTTCAGCCCTATATCTATTGCAAAAACCCTAGGAAAATTATTCAAGAGATCTTTCTTTGAGCAAGACAATGTTTCTCAAAGTTAACGAGGTTAAATCAAAATACTCGCTCTTCCAACTATTGAATCCTGCAACTCGTCGTTTTGCCAATTTCGACCTTCCTTGAAGCTACAAAAACCCTAATTCTTTGCATTCATGAGAGAGATAGAGCTCAAAAAATATACTCAAGACTTTTTATTCCTTCCTTGATCTTTGCTCTAGCCTTCCTAGTATTCTTAGCTTCAGATCAAAGTTTTCTTTGGAAGATCGAAATTGTGAGTGGATAAGTTCCAAATGAGGTCTAAGCTTCTTGTATTTATACACATTTGAGGGTTTCCAGTACCTTCCTTTAGTTTGACTTGAAGCTGCCAGGGCCTACTTGTGCTAGGAGGCTTCCAAGACTTTCTAGACTCAAAGTAAATTCTTTTACAAGGTACATCTTGCCCAAATGGGTGTTATAATCATAGAATTAACTCACTTGACTCATGACAATAAATATTATACCTTACAAACTCTAGAAGCATGAAGAACATGCTTTTACCTAGACCATCATCAACAAGAAGCATGAAACCCATGCTCTAAAGTAATTATTTTTCTTTCTTCTTTTTCTTATTACATAAGATATACATATTGACGTGAGTACAATAAAAATTATGAAGAATAAAAGTAGTTACATTTTCCAACACCTAAAACCTAATAAAACATATAAATATATAACTATTAACGGTGTTGAACCTGCCAACGTTTAGGGGATATCCCCAGTATGAAGTCCCAACTAAACCTCACACCATTTGGTGTAGGGGTCCCATCCGGTTGATGGCCTAAATTCCATTATCTTAAAGATATTTCTTAGCTCTTGCTTGTTAGCACATGAGAGTGTTATAATTAGTCTTCAAACAATGAGGTTTGTGTGCCTAGTGAGAGCTTAGTGTCGCTTGTGTCAACATTCTTTCACTGTAGAGGGAGAGGGTGAGAGTGAGTCTCAAGTCGAAAGGGAATAGTCCCAACTCAAATAGAAACACACAACACAACAGGATCTGCACAACTTCCGGTGAAATAGTCCACATGGATGTGGAAGTCACAAACAAAAAATGAGCAGATAACATGTACAACACCTAGCGGCGTAGTCCACACGAGTGCAATGGTCATTATAACTAGTTTACAAGAATGAATATGTCTAGTGTCTGATGGAATAGCCCAAATGGGCAAGACAATGTTAACAACTGATACAACACATTTCCCACAACATATGCACTAAAACAACCAAAATAGTTCAACTATCTTGGTACAGGTTAAAGCAACATGCATGACAAGTGTCCAAAGAATAGTCATACAAATGAATATAATACATGTGTGAAAACATGTTGGCCCATTAACATGCTTCTGAATTAAGAGAAAGTTCCAAGACACATCCATACACCATACATCACTAACCTCGATAGCGAGGCGTTGGAGCCATTGTTCTCTCCTCAAAGAAAAGACTATAGACTCTCAAGGCTATGTGGGAGGAGCTAAGGTGAAAAGTTTGTTGCATGTACAAATAAGGGATATATATAGCCAAGGGTGAAACTGGCCCTTGTGACTCTTTAACTTCCTTCATGACTGTTCGACATACATGACTCTTCAACTTACATAACTGTTTAACTTCATTCGTGGGTCTCTTGGCCTTCCACGTTACATTACATTGATTACACAAGTATGACCCAAAGTAGTGATGTGGCCAAGGTGACTCATGACACAACTCAACATGACACTACACATGATGGCTATGTTGTTCATGTTGAGATGTTGTGCTGCTGAGTGATGAGTGTGCTCATGGTGTACCATAGCTTCACCTCTACATGGAAAAGTGCATGGAGTCTTCAATGCTCTTGGTGTTTGCTTGATGGTTCATGCACGTGCATGCATCTCCTTTGCTTACTGCTTGGTATGCTTCGTGTGTTCGTCCAACCATGTGCAAGTCTTCTAGCATGTGCTCCTTGTTAATCCCATTCATCATCATTCCATGTCTCATCCATGTACCTATTTCTACAATCACTCATGACAAGATGACATCAAATCCAGAAATACCCAAGTCTACCATGATGCATTGTCTTTCGTTTCTGGGTGCAGGTGACCGAGAGAGAGGACAAGGCTCTGAAACAATGTAGAGTGCATGTCATGCCGAGATGGGAGGCTTTGGGACACTATCAATAAAAAATGTGCAGATTTCACTGGGAGGCTGGGATGAGAAGTTCGAGACAACAATGAAATTTGTGGGATATGGCTCGAGTAGATGGCATAATTGTGTAGTTTTTTTGGGAAGGTAGTGTGACCAGTAGGGAGCATTGATAGTGAAAACTGTACAAATTTCTAGAGGAGTCCAGGATCGGGTTGCGGGAGCCTGCTAGTTAGAACTACCCAAATTTGGGAGACAGTCAAGCAAGTTGATGTCTATGTAGTTTCTAGGTTGAGCGAGGTGTCGGGCAGTAGGTGGACTGCCTCACAAGACTGCATAATTTTCAGGGGAGTGGCAAGCTGGTCGAGAAGGGGATTGCATGACAAAATTGCGCAATTTCTTGGGATAAGGCAATGACATGAAATAGGTGCATGTCCCTTATGTCTGCGCAATTTCTTCATGAAGGCAGGTTGATAGCTTCTACGTAGTTTTGGGGATGAGTGAAAGCTATAGTCACTACTTAAGTCAAATTATCCAGTTGAACAACAAGAGGCTTGATAGATAGGCTTGCAGGAAGTGTAGAATGAGATGGCTCCTTATGAAACTTTTGTGCTGTTCTAGGTCATAGTCAGCTGGGATGATTCCAAAATTGTGCAGTACAAATTTCCTGGAGGGAAGCCTCAAGATCTATGCAGTTCTGGGCAAAAGTGCTTGGCCACTGAGGGCTAAGACTGTGCAGTGCAAGTCAGTGGACGTCTGGTTGATGGAGGGTTTTTTTGTCGACATATTTTTGGAAAAATGGCTAAGTGTGTGAGCAAGTGAACTTGTGTATACATGACCTTGCCAAAACACACTCAACATGAATTGATGACAAGACAACTCAAACCAGTGAGACAAATATGCTCAATGTATCTGACAACGGGACTGTATAATGGTGAAAGAAACAAGTGTGACACTTCGGATAGACCTTTGGATGACTGTGACGACAATTGCGTGTAAGTGCTTACAACATTGTGTGTGAGTGCGATAGGTGTTTACATAGTTGAAACACCTCATGCACACGAAGACAAACCTTCGATATCACCAGAACAAAGTCACAAGCATGGCACAGAAATCAACATGCCGAAGATGACAGTTGGTCAAACAATTGAAAAGGAAGCAAGACATGTAGATGAAACACATGAAATGAATTTTTAATGTTTGCTCACATGCATGTTACTAAAGACATGATTATATGAAAATGATGAGAAGTCTTGGAAACTCAACTAAGAGGTGTACTTTGAAATGTGTTCTTTACTTACCATACTACCCTTGAGATGATCATTCATCTGACGAAGTTTTCATGCAGTCTTGATCTTTTTCCATCATTTGGTTCCTTGATCCTTCTCCTCAACTCCTTAGGAGTGATCTCAGCATGTCACCTTTCCCTGTAGCAATGGTGGCTTGGGGGGTCCTATCCTAGGTTAAGAGTTAGTTATGCCAACCAATAAATCCCTATGCTATTGGCCCTTTCGTCAAAAATCCACGTAGCACAGGTTGCAGTCTCACCCGAAATAGTACGGGGGGATGCTAGAACC
Organism: Pinus taeda; assembly: GCA_000404065.3. Classification (NCBI taxonomy): domain Eukaryota; kingdom Viridiplantae; phylum Streptophyta; class Pinopsida; order Pinales; family Pinaceae; genus Pinus; species Pinus taeda. The sequence goes on from APFE031288661.1 coordinate 208,342, forward strand.
AAGTTTTTGCATCCAGAGATGAGTGTGATGTCTTTTAGTGCCTCAGATCTGCCTTCGCATAGATTGATAAGCCCTTAGGGCTCGATATTGCAACTCTACTAAAATAGTCTTCAGACCTTCTCGAAGGTCTACGATCAACCTTTATAGACCCTTAATAATCAATGTATCCATTTACATGCATCAGAGAACAACCCTTAATTAGCCTTCATGAAAATATACTTAAGTTATTTAGTAAACATAACAGAATTCATCACAGTCTTCGCGAAAGTATTTAACATGCATTGTGTACATTTATTAAGAGTTATTCAAGAGAATCACACATCATTAGATCAATATTCCATAAACACATTATTCATCAACAACATATATCATAAATAGAAGTAAACAGAGAAAAACAAATATACACAGGAATTCTTCGGTAACTCTCTTTATTGATCTTCAGTCCAACTTTACGGACTCGAAACTACCCTGCACACTCAACTGCTAACTCTACCTAGGCCTCTACGCACTCGGCTGTAGAGCCTTTCTTATCCTATCTGACCCACTTCTCTACACTATCAATGATCTTCTATTGACCCATTAGTAACATAACGTACGTACACATGACTTAGACTCCCTAAGACATACTCATTTATAGCTTTTTCATACAATCCCATGGTTCGTGGACCATGTGTGGGTCTCAAAGTTGACTCAAACTTTACATAAACAAAGGGCTAAAACCCCTTTAACTCTTAATCATGTATGCACTCTGCATTCACAAATTGCAAAGACTTTACATTAGTTACAAAAATATATCAATACTTGGGTTATTTTAGCCCCAAAACTGACCCAGGGGACCCCATTCCAATAGGCCCCCAACACAAAGATTGTGACTCAGCCTCGAGTCACTTGGCTAGCGCTACGATATTTTTGTGAAGATCCCCCAACTCTACTTGAATTACTGCAACCTCGAAAATGTTCTGTGTAGCTGCCTGCTTGACCTCCTATACTAACTTTTTTGTAGCTGCTCCTTCTGTGGCCAGGCTCATTGTCTGTTGTGTTTGCTACAAGCCCTTAAGCTTATACTGGATGGTTGTTGTGACTTGATAAGCCTCTTCCAACCATGGCTGAAAACTGGCCTTTAGCAATGCCTCCTTCTTCTGTGATTCCTCTACTTGTGCAAGGAGCTACTTTTCCTCCTGTAATTTGGCTAGGCACTGCGTTGGTGCGATGGAGCGCGTCGTTGCCATAACTTCATTGTAATTCCATTGTAGCTCCCTAACCTCTGTATTTAGTGTTTGCAGGTTCAGGTCCTCTTGCATATTTTTCACCAACTCCATTGCTTGATCGAATGATGCAGTGCAGTTAGCAACTGTGGCATATGGAGTGGCCATTCCTTCTTTTATCGTGGGTTTGCACTGCTCCCAGACCTCAGGGGGAGTCGTGGGCTGCAACTTTAATTGCAACTCTGTGATCTTCATATTGAGCTCAAACTGAACTTAGCTAACCTCAGCTTTGGCTTCGCACACACCAACAACTAATTTTATTATCTTCGCTTCTGGCTGTGTATCCTCAGGGATATGATGCTCAAGCACTGTCGTGCATGCCTCTACGACTCAAGTTGTGAACTTTGCACCTGCAACGCCTCTTTTTCCTTTAAATCCTACATCTTTTTAGTAAAAATCTGCGTTGTTCACTCTGTGCTCACTGATGAGGTTGAGAGCATGCTTCTCCTGAGCTCTCAATTCCTTTGTCACCCCTGCATGTAGCGCGTGGAGGGTCTCGTTGGGGAGCACTGCTATGTTCAGCCCGATGTTCTTGAGTGTGCTCAGGATGATGCAATCATCGGCTGACTCCAAGCGAAGGGACCCATTTGGCAATGCAACAATCCTAAGGTCTAGGGTCCTTACCAATTCGGTTTCTTGGCTTGCCCCAGGTGCCAGGCTTTCTTGTTTGACACCCACCTGTATTCTACTTGCATGGCTATGTAGCTCATGCAAATCCTTTTGGATGCTTCCCAATGTCTGCATATATTACTACTTGAACTACTGAAGCACTTTAGTCATGGTATCCCTGCTTTTATCCCCGATTTCATCAAGATCTCCCTCTTATCAAGACCATAGGATCTATATTCTTTCCACGACTAGCCCACGTAGTTAACTGGGGGGTTAGAGGGGGGCCAGAGCCCCCCATTTGTTGCGTCGATTGTGTAGTGGGGGTTGACAGGGGGTTTGAGGGGTACAGGTAACTCCACTCTATGGGGTCCGAGGTGGCACCCCAGAAAATTCTGGTTTTGGACCCTATGTTAGGTTGGGCGGACCCACCTATGGTTTTGTGCATGATTTTCACACATGGTTTTGGATGCGATGGTTTTTGGTCCATGGTATTGGATGCTTTGACATGTATAAAAATTTATTGTAACATTGAAAGGAACATAATGAAAAATAAAGCTAGTAGTCCTGGTTTTGGGGTCCAAGGGAAAATCTCTGTGTATATGTATTTTATGTGTTATTCTCTCGCATTGTTTATTTTCTATGTTTTAGAATTCGTACGCAGGTAATTTCTGTATAGGGTTAAAACCAACATTTGGTATTAGAGCTGTTTTGGCTTCAAGGGGACGCCTTTGTTGCTAAGGGGTTTCACTTGAGCTTGTGGTAGACCCTGTTCAATGGGAGATCTACGAGATCGATTCTGGTGATGAAAGAAGATGGTGAGCAGTGGAAAGATAGAGATCGAAAAATTTAATGGTCAAATTTTTGAGTTGTAGAAACTCAAGATGGAGGATCTATTGGTGGATAAAGATTAGTGGATCATGGTAGATCTGGGTACTAAACCAACAGGAGTGTCCGATGAAGAATGGAAGAAGTTGGATTGAAAGGAAAAGAGCAAAATACGATTGTGTGTCTTAGATTCAGTATTGCTGAATGTATCAGGGGAAGCTACGGTGAAGGGTTTATGGGACAAGTTAGGAACTTTGTACCAATCCAAGTCTCTGGTGAATAAACTGTTCCTATAGAAAAAGCTGTATAACCTGAGGATGAAAGATGGAGACTCGGTGACAGAGCATCTGAATGCATTTAATACTATGGTAAGTCAGTTAGCATCTGTTCATATTAAAATTTCAGATGAAGATAATTTGTTGTGTTCTCTACCAGATTCGTGGGATAGTCTGGTTATTGCAATAGGTAGCAATGCAACTGCCTTGTAGTTTGATGAAATAGTCTCATGCTTGTTGACGGAGGAGATGAGACAGAAAAACATGGAGAGCCAGAATGGTGATGCCTTTTATGTACGAGGACAGTGCCATAATAGAAACAAAAATAAGTCATCAAGTGGGAGATCTAAATCTAGAGGGAGATCTAAATCTCCAGGAAAACCTGTAAAGGTGGTGTGCTAGAAATGTGGAAAGGAAGGGCACTACAAAAGGGACTATAAATCTAAATATCCTGATAAAGGAAAGGGATCTGATGATGCTCCCTTTGCAGAGGTGAAAACCACCTCAGATAAAGGTGGGGATGTGTACTTGGCTTCTTCAAGTACACATGTAGATCATTAGGCATGGTTGATTGACTCAGGTGCATACTTTCACTTCACTCCCCATAGAGAGTGGTTTTGCGAGTATGAGAAATATGATGGTGGTGACGTCTTCTTAGGGGATGATATGAAGGCTAGAATCGTTGGTTGTGGAAAAGTAAAGTTGAAGTTGCAAGGTGGAATGGTTAGAACACTTCTGGGTGTTCTGCATATTCCTGCATTGGCCAGAAATCTGATTTCTGTAAGCAAGTTGAATGATGCAGGTGTAAAAACAGTGTTCAAGAATGATACCTACAAGATGGTTTGGGGATCATTGGTATTGATGCGTATAGTTCAGATTAGAACTCTGTACAAGTTGCAAGGTAGCACGGTTGTTGATGGGTGCAACAGTTCTTTGGTTCCTGAAAGTGGAGCAGAAAATCTAGTGGTATCTGGAGAGAAGACCATGTTGTGGCATCAAAGGCTTGGACATATTAGAGAGAAGGGCCTTCGAATACTTCATGGTAAAGGTATGTTAGAAGGTATGAGTAATAGCTCTTTGGATTTTGAATTCTGTGAAAATTGTGTATATGGGAAGTAGAATCGGGTGAGTTTCCCCTTTGGTGGTAAGAGGGCGAAACATATATTAAAGCTTGTGCACAGTGATGTGTTTGGACCTGTGAAGGTTCCATCATTGGGTAAGTCTATGTACTATGTATCATTTATAGATGACTTCTCAAGGAATACATGGATATATTTCCTTAAGTAGAAATCTGAAGTCTTTGACAAGTTTAAATAATTTAAGGCTCTGGTGGAAAACCAGACAGAGAAGAAGATAAAGGTGCTAAGGACAGATAACGGTGGAGAGTTTT
>APFE031288661.1:213070-258047 GCA_000404065.3 Pinus taeda
TCCATATGCAAGTGCAGTCGGTAGCCTGATGTATGCAATGGTTTGTACTAGACCAGACATTGCACATGTAGTGGGAGTATTGAGCAAGTTTATGTCAAAATTGAGAAAGGAGCATTGGACTGAAGTGAAGTGGGTTTTCAGGTATTTGCGTGGCACTAGTGATTATGGTTTATGCTACCAAGGAAGACTAGGATTGGACAGATTGTTGGATATTCATGGCTTTGTTGATGCAGGTTGGGCTGGAGATCTGGATCAGAGAAGATCTACAAATGGTTATGTGTTTAACCTATTTGGAGGTGTAGTTAGTTGGATGAGTAAGAAACAATCTATAGTGGAACTATCAACTACAGAGGCAGAATACATGGCAACCACTAATGCAAGCAAGAAGGCAGTTTGGTTGCAGAGATTGTGTTCAAGTATGGGGTTAGTACAGGGAGCTATAAGGATAGACTGTGATAGCCAAAGTGCAATTTTCTTGGAAATGAACCCTGCATATCATTCAAAGACAAAGCAAATTGATGTTTAGTATCACTTTGTGAGGGATATGATAGAAGACAAAAAAGTGTTGCTAGTAAAGGTGGACACTTTGAATAATACTGCAGATGCATTAACAAAATCTGTGAGCTCTGAGAAGTTCTCTTGGTGTAGAGAAACAATGGGCGTTGGAGGGATGGATAAATGACTAAGCTCTCTTGTGGAAATAAAACAACAAGTGGGAGAATGTTGGGTTGTGTATATTCTTTCCACGACTAACCCAAGTAGTTAACCAGGGGGTTAGAGGAGGGGCGGAGCCCCCCGTTTGTTGCGTCGATTGCATGGTGGGGGGGTCACAGGGGGTTTGAGGGGTGCATGTAACCCCACTCTATGGGGTATGGGGTAGTGCCTCGGAAAATTTTGGTTTTGGACCCTATGTTAGGTTGGGTAGACCCACCTATGGTTTTGTGCATGATTTTCGCACATGGTTTTGGATGCAATGGTTTTCGGTCCATGGTTTTGGATACGATGGTTTTCGATCCATGGTATGGGATGCTTCGGCATGTATAAATATGTATTGTAACATTGAAAGGAACATAATGAAAAATCAAGCTGGTAGTCCCTGCTTTGGGATCCAGGGGAAAATCTCTATGTATATGTGTTTTATGTGTTATGCTCTCGCATTGTTTATTTTCTGTGTTTTATAATTCGTATGTAGGTAATTTTTGTATGGGGTTAAAACCTACACTAGGGTCCTTACCAACTCAGTTTCTTAGCTTTTTCCAGGTGCCAGGCTTGCTTGTCCGATGCCCACCTGTATTCTACTTGCATGGATATGTAGCTCGCGCAGATCCTTCTGGATGCTTCCCAACGTTTGCATATATTGCTACTTAAACTGCTGAAGCACCTCAATCGTGGTATCCCTGATTTTATCCGTTAATAACATGGGATCACCCTGTGATTTTTTTGATTTTTGCTTCTTCCTTGTACCTCCTTGTTGTTCCTTGCCACGTCTCGTCAGAATAAATGGGGTGCTCTTCCCTTCATCTCCTCCACCTTTCCTTGAAATTTCCTCCTCCTCTGTTTCTAACGAATGTGACTTGTCACTCTATTGAGACTCATGCTGCTCTTGATCTGCCTGTTTCTTGGTAGTGTGCTCTTTCTCCCCCAGCCTTCGTTGTGGCTTCCTTCTTTTTCTGCTTTGCAAGTGTATGCGCAACTTGCCTAGATGCCTCCTTTCTCTTCTGTGTTGTAGAAATTCCCACACCCTTGCTTTTTCTAACATCTAGGTCTGAGGGGGCGCCCCACTCTACAGGCCATCTCGCTATCACCTCCTGCACATCTATCTTGGTCATCAAATATGGCAAGTCATGCCATTTCGGTTGGGGATCCTTCCGTGCTTGAATGTATACCTTGTGGAAGTCAGCCTTGAATGCTGTGTAAGATAACAACTGCATGTACAAGGTTTGGGACAACCTTGGATGTTGGTTAATGGCCATGTGGAGACTTGCTTTCATAAGTACCCAAAATATTTTTGTCTTTGTGATCCGCGTGGGGTCCTTTGTAGCCCATAAGGAAGTGAATTGCATTGCCTTCGACAATCCTTCCTTAAGTGGAGGAAACTGGTTGTCCTCCAGAAATTCCGATGCGACCAGTACAATGGACATCAGTAACCAAACATAGTGGAACAACTTGGTTTCATCTTGGGCTTCACGACAATTTTCTAGGAACTCCTGATAGAGGTACCTAGACTAGTTGAATTCTACGCCCTTTACACGCTGGGTAGACAAGGAAACTATAGGCACTAGAACTTCATCCGCGCAACATTTCCTCATTACCTTCCCTACTAAAATTTGTGTGGCTATTTGAACTGTGGGGTATGATATCGACATAATTGAATACCCTCGCGACTTCTTCACAAGGTCAAAATATTTCTTCATTCTCTCTACAAGGTCCTTTTCTTCCGCCTTTTCATCAAACTCCTTGGTAGGATTTAGTTCTTCATTAGTAGGTGCGTGATTCTATGGATTAACATGTCAGTGATGGGGATAGGCCCTCCTAGCCATAAACACCCATCGTGCACCAATGTAAGTAGTTGGCACACACAAATTGTGTTGATAGGGGTGTGGTGATAATGGGGCACCCACAACAGATTAAGTAACCTCAAGTTCTCCACACCGCGGACCCATTCCACCATCTTTAATGTGGTAACACCTGACTTCGCATAGTAGATGAGCTTAATGTACTTATCTATTGATAGGTACGGAAACCTAACATGATCTGCGAGGTCCCAATCCTCCATTTTTAACAGTGGGATCCATGCGACTCGTAGACCTTCAAAGGGAACTTGCTTAGTTAGTAAGGGCGTGGAAATGGTAATCTTATCTGAATCTGGATCCTTTGTGATCTTCACCTTTCCCTTCCGCGAAGGGATATAGTTGGGTAGCTTTGATATAGGTTCCACTCCCTCGGTGTCAATATCTTCCATTTCCTGGCCTTCTTCCACCTATAGGTCCACAAATTTCTCCAACTTCTTGTCTTTATTTTGCTTTTGTGTTGCAAAATGCTTCCAGGGGGACTCACGCACTAGTACCGACTTTTCCTGCTTATCCTTCTTTGGTTTAACTGTTTGGGTTTCTCAAGCAAGGGTAGGCTTCGGCCTAGGTGACCTCAGTGCCGTAGGCATAAGAGATGGAGCTTCCAGACTCACAACTTCTGGAGCAGCTCCTTCACAGGCAACATCACCACCAGTAATCATGGTTTCTGCAGGGCTTGGTCCAATAATTTTTTCTAGGATGAACTTCTGATTTAACTCAAATAACTTAGAAAACTCAGGGCTCATGACTAAATTGTCCCAATACAATTGGTTCATAGGTGACAAACATCAAATCTCAATATCAATTCTTAGAGTGCAAAGTGTTCTTTGTTGGACCGACATGCGTAATGTATAGGGGATTTTGAATTCAAATTCAACCGTTCCCCCCAAACTCTGACAATTAAAGCTATTTTGGTGACAGATCTTCAAATAGTTTGGCCTTAAATGCCACCAACCCACTCCCCTTAACCATCTTCTGGTTGTTAAGTCATGAAAAATGACTCCAACGGTCACTTTTCTGCTATGCTGTGTGACACATCCCTCCATGGCGCAACTCCCTGGTTTGCATCTTCATTATCTTCCGTGCAGCCCACCTGTTGCGTAGTCCTCCAGACCCAATAGTGTAGTTTATAGTCCCACGCTCCCTTGCAACTACCTGTAGCACTAAGATAGTCCTGCTGCCATACAGTCATTTCACAGGATCCCCAGTATACAATTTCAATCGACTCCCATTCACTTTTCCTGCAAAGGTTGTCCATTCATCTTTATGAGTTGAACATCGCCTCCATCTATATTTTCTTTGATAATATATGGCCCTAGTTAATGCATATGGAATTTTACCGGAAACTTAGTGAACTTACTATCATATAATAGGACAAGATTATTACCTTGAACGGGTGAAGCTTGATGTGGCGACAATGCCATGATTTTTCACATTCCTTCTATACTTGCTGATGAAATCCTGCCAAAAATTGATCCTCTTTGAGCTCTATCAGCTATGAGAGCCGTTCTTCCAAGGCCCCATTATCTACCATACCTGTGAGATATGCTATGCATAGGCTAGGCACAACATACTCCATCGGAATCACATCTTTGACACCATATACCAATCTGAACGACATTTGTCGTGTCAGCTTCTTGCAAGTAGTCCTATAGGCCTATAACACTGCAGGTACATGCACATCCCAATAATTTCACTACGCGTTGTAGATCTTCATCAGCGCATTATCCAAAATCTTGTTGAGGACTTCAACAGTTCCATTGGCCTATGGGTGATAAGGTGTACTCTTCTGATGGTAGACCTGGAATTATTCTGCTAACATGCTGATTGTTTCTTTTAGAAAGTGTGTACGTCTGTCACTCATTAACACTTTCGGGCAGCCAAATCTGGTTAAGACATACTCAAACAAAAAATTTGCTGTTGTAGCCCCTATACAATCCTTAATAGGCTATGCTTCTGCCCATCTGGTTAGATATTTCTTCGCGATGATGATATAGTGCACACCAGTTTTATTCCTTAGGGGCTGAATTGGCCCAACAAAATCAATCAACCATGTTTCAAATGGCTGCAATGATACTTTAAGTTGGAATGGAAATTCATCTCTTCGCGATGGTATGCCTGTTCTCTGACACGCATCACATGCCTTACAATACGCCTTAGAATCCTTGTGCAACATTGGCCCCCATAGACCTACGCGTAAAATATTCTGCGTAGTTGCCTTTCCTACATAATGACCTCCAATAGCTCCCCCATGAGCTTCAACAAGAATGATATCCCTCTCAAAATCTGGCACATATCTTTGCAATATCTCATCTATACCCATCTTATACAAATTTCCTGCAATAAATGAGAAATATGCCATGCACACTACTAATTTCTTCTTTTGCTAACTCATATAACCTTCCTGTGCCACCCTCGTAGTCAATAAGTGAATAATATCTGCAAAGTGATTATCTGCTAAGTGCATCACGAAGAGCTGCACATTTGGCAACCCTTCCTCTAGATTATTAGGTTCCACGCCTGTTTCGATTCACAATAGATGGTCAGGTCCTACATTCAAACTCCCTGGCTTCACAATGACTTTAAAGTCATTCTCTTGAAATAGTAGCAATGATCTGTAGGTTCCCCCCCAACATAGGGTTATTGACTAGGTATTTCAAGGTAGAATGATCTGTGTTCATTTTGAAATGTCCTCCCAACATATAATGTTTGAATTTCTGCAACACATACACCATGGCCAATCCTTCACGCTCAGTAGTTGAGTAATTATTCTTAGCCCTTGATAATTTCCTGCTCGCGAAGGCTATAGGATGGTCCATTTCTCCCTCACTGCCCTGCGTTAACACAACACCCAATGCAATGCAAGAGGCATCCACATGTACATGAAATTCCTTTTTCCAATCATGAAATACCAAGATTGGCGCGATATCCATATTTTCTTTCAATACATCCAAGTTGTGCTGAAATTCTTTGTCCCAATAGAATGTTGAATCCTTCTTCAGCAGTTTCGCCATAGGCGCGATAATTTGAGCATATGATTTGATAAATTTTCTGTAATATCCTGTATGTCCTAGCGTCATGCGCAACTACTAAACGTTCCTTGGGGCCTCCAAATTCACAATTACTGCAATCTTTGCAGTGTCCACCATCAGCCCTTGCTTGCACACCATGTGGCCCAACAAGATTCCAAAGGGAACACAAAATATTCATTTCTTCAAATTCAACGTGACCTAGTGTCTGCGACATGTATCCAACATCAAGCGCAGACTTGCTACATGGCACTTTACTAATCCGAATATTGTCGAGTCATCAAAGTATACTTCTAGAAACTTATGAATGAACTCTTTGAACATTGCGATGACTACACAAGAAAATATATCAGGCACATTCTTGAGTCCAAATGACATCACAGTGTATTTAAAACAACCCCACTTTGTCACGAAGGTCATTTTTCTCCTATCTTCAAGCACGAACTTAATTTGATGGTACCCCAAAAACCCATCAGTGAATGAGTAGGCCTCCTTCCCTCCAACGTTATCTAATACTACATCGGTAAACATCGTTGGGAATGGATCATGGACACAATCATCATTAAGCTTCCACAGATCTACCTAAATCCTTATCTCGCCCTTATGCTTCTTCTCCTAAACCACCATTAGACTTATCCAACCAAATTCTTCAACTAGTTCTATAATCCCCACCTCTAGCATCTTATCCAACTCTTGGTGAACCTTTTCCTTATATTTAGGATTAAGGCGATACGATCTTTTCTTAACAAGCTTTGTGTTAGGATTCAAAGTGATTTTCATAATGCTGAAATCTCCTACTATGCCCTTCAAATCCGAAAACTTGGTAGGGAAAATATCATGATACTTGTGGTGTAACTCAACAATTTTATCCATAGTAGCATCATCCAAATAATATCCAATCTTTGCAAACTTTGGTTCTGCTTCAGTAAAAATGTTTACTTATTTTGTCTTCAATGACGTGGTGATGTTCGGATTGTCTATTTGCGGGCCCTCGACTCTGCAATGCCTTTCTTCCTATGGAATGTTAATATTTCTTGGATCTTCATCCTCCTCTTCAATGATCACATTATAGCATTCTAGCACATGGTGCAACTGGGTGCTCCAATTTGGCTGGACCCACTCCATAGGTTCTTGCATCGTCCTGAAGATTACTACCTTAATCTCCTGTAGAGCTTCATCGATGCTTGCGAATCTGTCCTCAAAACTGAAGGTCAATAAGAACCCTTCCCTCAATATATCCCACTTTGCAGTGCCATGGCAGAGCTCCGTTTCTAGATACCAGTTCATGGGAATTATGTCCAAAGTATGGCATAATAGGTGTACCCACTCTCGCTGCGATTCTATCCCCCATGCTTAAGTCCATTTTTCTAGGTGATCGCATGGATCATCCTTCCCACTATATTTCTCGATCGATCTAGTGTTAGGCCACCTAAACCTTAACCTCGTCATTCTTCTATAATCCAGCCATCCATCAAAGTTATCCTTTTGTGTACCCCACCATCGTGTGGGCATAGGGTGCAGTGCCATGTCTAATGCTTGGAAGTAATGAGCCTCAAGGAATTCACGCTCAAATGCATCTAAAAAATTATCCACGTTGGTTAAACCATCATAATAGGGTAGGTTCCTTACCTCTGACGAAACATAGCGTAGCGATTTCGTCATCGTATTGCAATGCTGTGTAGATACTTCATGCAAGCGATTCTACCAATGTTCTAACTCTTCATTTGAATCAGAGGTACAGGAAATTTCCATGTCCCATGCAATTCATCCATCTATTGTCAGATTGATGCAGTCCCGGTCTCATGTTGTTATTTTATAGATTTGATCTAGTTCATCCTCACTTTCCTCATAGTCACAGACTGGTTTAGTGTAGCGTGCCCCTTCTGCAGGGTATAACGACACTACAACCCAAAGCGATTTATTTTCAAACGACATTGTCCTCTTTTTCAGATTGATGACCCCGTTCATGTCAATGGCCCAGTCAATTCCTTGGAGCGTGGGGTATGGATTATTACTGCCATCAACGATCTCTATCAGCTCAAAGTTGACCATCGTACTCTCACCTTCTATATCAACTGTGACTTTGTATAATCATCCCATAGGGATGATTTTATACTAGTTCACCATTCTGAGCTGAATCAGAGACCACTATAGTGCAGGTCTCCCCATTCTTTCCCACTTTTGTTTTGGGAAAAGGTTCACATCCGACCCCAAGTCCAAGATGACTTGGTCCATCTCATAATGCGCATTGAGCCTCATCTCACGCCCTGTCCTTGCCTTGTATTTGCCAATTTTTCTGACCACCTGGTGTTGATCATGGACCTTCTCTTTGTTTGCGCGTTTGTTTATTAATTCCTGCAGGACTTCCACAACTTTTCTATCACACAACAGTTTTATGCAAGTCTCCAAAAACTTAGTAAGAACAGAGGGATCAACCTCTAGAGGCACGCTGGTCTCTTGTACCTTGTCCTGGCTTCCTGAGGTGGATGCCTCAACAAAGATTTTCTTGGCCTCCATAAATGTTTCCTAAGCACGATTCAGATCAAAAGCCACTTCCTTCTTTAGGGCATTGTAGACCCATCCATCCTCTTCAGGTTGTTTACCTTTATCATTGCCGATCATTATTCTGCTTCTGAACACTATATTCACAATTTGATCTTCCTCGCAGGGCTCAACTCTCATCGTCTGTAAGTTCTACATAGGTTACTAAGGCTGCTCATTCTTCTCCTACAGCTTAGCTATCAGCACCGAGCATTCTTCTATGGTGTGGTCAAACTAGCTACAATATTGACATGACGGGCATGTATGATTCTGACACTCCCATGTGTAGTGTCCTTGTGTTCTGTAGTTGTAACAAATAACCTGACCCTAGCCACTACCAGGTCCTCCTTCACCTTGGCCTTGACCTCGTCCCTGGTATCCTGCGCATGCTCCTTCGACGCCCTGCTCTATAGGCCGAGTTTCTTCTTGCATCTGGTATGTAGGTGTTCTTTCCATCATCAATTCATAGTTGCGATAATGGTGCTCATTGTGGCCCACGGATTTGCAGAAGTTACAGAACAACCACTGTGGTGTTTGAATGAACTTTCGAAGCAAATGGAAATTATCTATTGCATGTTATCCAACATATTGGAAAATAGTGCACCATAGAGTAGCCCCCATGCTTGGTACTGCTGGAGCTTCTGGCCTCAGGGAATTGGTCCCCCTCCTATAATATAATTTGTGAATTTGGGACAGTGGTCTTTATCGTGCCCCTGGCTCTTACACTTCAATTGCTAGACTTCCGCACGCACCTTTGGCTTAGTCTCATTTTCTTTCTTCAAGCTCTGCAATTCTAAGCAAAGGCTCTATAACTGAGAGTGAATATGTTGTAACCCCAAGGTCGCATCTTGAATGGGTGTGGCATGCAACCTCATCACGATTTCCAGGGCTTCACCTGAGTTCCTATATTTTGTTGTGACAGAGCAATGCTCAGGTGGGGTATAAGCAAAGCTATAAACCACTCGTGATGCTGACCATCTGTGAGATGCATCTTATCTTTTAAAATCTGACATTTAAGCCTTTGATCTAATTCCAAAGGCGTCTCATCGACCCTCATCATGATTTCCTTAAATCCAACTACTAGTTCTGCGAATCAGACTTGGGCTTACTAAACTATTTGTTTAAAGCAACCTTAGTATCTCTTAGTGATGCTAGGGGATTATTAGAATAATACTTAATATACCAAGTTAGTGGGCGATCCTGTAGAGTGGTAACCAATTGTAACTTCTTTATATTGTCATCAATAATTTGTTGCACTATCCACACAACATTCGCAACAAACCAGAACTAATCTATATCTTCACTCCCTATGCCCTTGAAAATCAACAGCTTCATTGTGGTTGACATGTTGAATGGTGGTGGTGGTGGTGGAGGTGTGGGCAAAGGTGTATGCGGTTGAGGTGGAGGTGGAGGTGGAATGGATGGATGATGTGTCTTCAGAAAACCTTGTGTTATCAACTCGACAACACTCTGTGGTGAGGCCTGTACTACTCCTTCGTCATTGCTCAAAGGAGGTCCAATCAACAGGCTATATTCAAGACTTTATCTCTCTCGATCTTTAAAGATTTTTCCACTTCATATAGCTCTGAACATCAAGGCAATGACATAGCTCATTTTTCACATAAGAAAATTTTAACCTAGGTATTCAAAGATTTTAAATAATTACCTCGTGGTCCTTTGAAAAATCATCGCTCCAATTTTCTGTAGCTGACTGAGGTATCAACTGCAAATTCTATAACAAATCCTCCCAAAATCCAATCGAGAGAATAATTAACAACCCACGTGATCTGATTTTTAGAGGCTTCTAATCATTGCACTACTTTAGGAGTCCACACTATAGGATTATCAAGCTTCCACCTTCCTTGGTTGGATACCAATTTAGCTAACCACTCATACAGTTTAATGGGAAAAGTGTAGAAGAAGATTTCACGTGTCTCTGTATATAGATACTTTTTCAACCACTCTTCTTTTGACAAGCATGAATTCCTATTTTCTTGCACCGCGAACTCGTGAATCTTCCGATCCAACCACTTTTCAATTTCTTTCTTGGTCAGATTCCAGGGATGCAACATCATACATCTCTTTCAAGTAGATTCCGGTAACGGCAACAGAACCATTTGTTGGCTTAGGGGGGTCCTAATCCAGGTTCAAAGTTAGTTGCACCAACCAACAAATCCCTATACTATTGGCTCTTTCAGCAACAACCCGCGTAGTGCAGGATGCAATCTCACCCGAAGTAGTATGGGGGGATGCTAGAACCAAGTTTCTACATCCAAAGATCAATGTGATGTCTTTTAGTGCCTTAGATATTCTTTCATGTAGATTGATAAGACCTTATGGCTCGGTACTGCAAATCTACTAAAATAGTCTTCAGACCTTTGTGAAGGTCTATGATTGGCCTTTGCGGACCCTTAACAATTGATTTATCCACTTACACGCATCGGAGAACAACCCTTAATTAGTGTTCGCATCGATCTACTTAATTTATTTAGTAAATATAACATAATTCATCACAGTCTTCACCAAAGTATTTAACATGCATTGTGTACATTTATTAAGACTCATTCAAGAGAATCACACATCATTAGATCAATATTCCATAAACACATTATTCATCAACAACATATATCATAAATAGAAGTAAAAAGAGATAAATAGATATACACAGGAATTATTCGGTAACTCTCTTTATTGATCTTCAGTCCAACATTACAGACTCAAAACTACCCTACACACTCAGCTACAGGGGTCCTCAGTTGTGGACTCTACCTAGGCCTCTACACACTCAACTGCAAAGCCTTTCTTCTCCTACCTGACCCACTTCTCTACGCTATCACTACTCTTCTATTGACTCATTACTAACATAGCCTACATAGACATGCCTTATACTCCCTAAGACATACTCATTTATAGCCTTTTCATACAATCTGATGGTTTCCGAACCATGGGTGGGTTTCAAAACCGACTCAAACTTTACATAAACAACGGGCAAAAACCCCTTTGAATCTTAATTATATACACACTCTGCATCCACAAATCATGGAGACTTTACATTAGTTACAAAAATATATCAAAATTGAGTTATTTTAGCCCCAAAAATGACCTAGGGGAACCCATCCCAACAAGAAACTGAGAGATAGATCTACGCAGCTTCAGCGGAAAGTGACTGCTACTAGAGGGAGGCCATGGGAGGCACATCTATGCAATTTATGAATGCAAGTCAGACATGGCATCTTGGAAAATATTGCACATTTTTTAGGCACATGAAATTGTTGTGTGATGGGGGTTTTGGGAGGAAACCTCTACACAATTTCTGAGTGCAGTGCATCTCAGGCTGGTGAGAGATAATACTGCATAGGTTTAGGTTGCAAGGAATACTAAGCAGCTAAAGGAAAATACTATGCAATTTCTAGAGACAACGGCTTCCAACTATGGAAAAACACTGGGGGAGACCACTGCACAGCTTTGGATGCCAAGAGATGTTGGGGTCTCTGTGCACTGCGGAGTTCCAGCAAGTAAGGGAGGAAGCTTGATGGTTGCAGAAGTAAAGTGCATAATTCCAGGAGGCTGAATGAGGATAAGTTGCTTGGGAAATTAGCTAAGTGTGAGATCAATGAAACATATGTAAACATCAATAATACTTTACTGTGATAGCACACGAACACTTAGTGATGCAACCATAGACCATCCATAATGTATAAAACATACTCTACTTGATACAAAAACCTTCGTGACAAGAGTGCGTGAAGTGAGTGTGAAAAATGTCTATGTGATGATGAAAACTCATGCTCGCAGGCTTTCCCTTGAAGAAAACAACATTCCCTTTGCATGAAAAACAATAATCCCTATGCCCAAAGATGACACATGCTACATAAATATGAGAACATGAAAAACTCTTAAGATCAAGGAGAAGAATCTTGAGATCATCAACTTACCAATAAGTGACTAAGGAAGATCGATTGCAAGATCCAAGGAAGGTTCCAAAATTTACATGCGAGCCTAAATTTTGGAGGGTGGTTGTAGCTGCTACAACATTGGTGACACACTGGTAGAACTCTAGCTCTCTGTATGGACCTTGTTTCATGAAAAGTGAGTCTAACCCTTCCGGAAGTATTGTTCGATTCTTTGATCATGATGGCTTTCACACTAGATTGTGTGAAAGATGTAGTCCCTACAATTCTCTTGATCGGTAAACACACATTCCAAGCCAAGTAAATTAAGCTGTTTTGACTAGGGATGAGGGGTATATTGATGCACAAGTAATATGATTGTCATAGTTTAAGTTTCATCTATGGTGTTACTTTACTGCAAGTAAGCCTAGATAGTACCCCGATGGAGTCACGCTGGAACACAAGCATTGCTCTATTGTAAACGAGCGTGTTTATTACCTTGGTAGAGTTACTTGTATCGCCTTTCTACACAGGAAGTCTTTCTCTTCTTTCGCCTTATTCATTTTCCATTTTTCTTTTTTTTAAAGAACTATGAATAGTCACTTATTTATTTCATAGGCAGAAGAGGGATCTCGACTTATTGAGAGCATAAGAGGTTTTTCCTTCAGAGAAGTATGTTTTATATACCTTTGACATACTTGTTAAGGTTCCCCCCTCACCTTACCCTACTTGACTGAGCTGACAAGGGTTAACCCAAAGGACTGAATAGAGTAGGCGGTACTAGTTTATAGTGAAAGTATTGTGTTTTCACCAAGACTCACTCTAAACAGGATGCATTTTCCATTAGGGTATCATCGACAAAAGACAACAAGCTCTTCATAAAGAAAGAGGGAAACATATAACTAGATGGTGATAGATGTAAAACTCTTAGATTTCTGCGGCTTGTCTCGAGAGCCAAACACGGTTTCATGAGAGGATAACCTATGGGTACAAGCAAGAAAAGAAAGAAAAACCAAAAAGCAAAAGTAAAGAAAAAGAAAAATAAGTAAGAAAAGCAAGCAAGCAAGCAAACCAAACCAAGTCAACAAGCAAATAAACATGCAAACTAGAAAGTAAAGCAAAGAAAGAAACAAAACACTACTCCTACTCCTACGCTAAATAGTGTATGGGCCTACTCACGTGAAGTGATATTTCCAATATAACCACCAACACATTGGCTGGCCCATGTTGGCAAAGGCATGGTAAAAAAGAAATATATACATGTAAACTAAGTAACAAGAAATATTTAACAATGAATACCAACACACACTGAGTTTAAATGCGTCCACAAAAAATAAAATAGTGAAAGCGCAATACAAGAATTCTGTGAACTTAACATTGTGCTTGACACACCACATGCAGGTGATAAGCATGTGTACTTTTTTGACTGTGACAAATAAGAAAACATGAGAAAGAGAGACAACTTATGCTTTGTAAGTGTGCTTGCTGTGTATGATTCCTCCAGTGCATAAGCAATGGGATCATGTGATTCCAGTGGAGGAAGCAAAATCTGTGTATTGGATTGATCTTCAATGCATATAGATGAGTGATGAGGAGCCTTGGGTGTTTCAAATTTTTTTTGATTGGAAGTGGAACTAACCTCAAGATAGTGAGGGCCTGACATAACCATCAGCTCACGCTGAAGTGCCTTGACATCCTGTGGGTTTTCCACTTCGTCAATAGATAGATCATTAGATACCAGTGGCTTAGAAATATTAACAACGAGTGAATCAACATCGTGATCAAATTAATAAATACAGAGATCACGACAACCACGATCAGAAAATTTGAGATGTTCATTGGCATCCTCATGATTTGATCAATCATGTAGAGGGGTAGATGAGAAACAAGGATGCTCACCCTCCATGTTTTCATAAATGACAAATGACATATGGGATGGATTTTCACAAGAAGGTGTGTCCTCTTTAAAATGTAATGACAGGCTAACATCCGGTGTGTCATGTGAATGATCCATGAAGTAGAAACATTTGGAGATGAGTTTTCATAGTGAAAATCAAAAGTGGCAGAATCACAAGAGATTCCAAGATATAGTGGATGAGGCACAGATAGAAGGAAGTCATCCTTCACTGTAGGTTCTTCTCCAGATTCACGCACAAACTCATCATGAATGATAACACAAGTTGGATGCACAACATCAAGTCAGAAACTTGATCCTCATGAACATAAGATGTGGAGTCCGGAATGAAAGAACACAAGATAGTATAATCCAGAGGATCAACAAAACGTGGGGACGGAGATTGAGGTAACAAGTCCACATGACAACCAATAGGATTGCAAGTGAAATCTACACAGACATTAAGAGAAGGTGGGGTGGGAGGATATGACAGATTAACAGATGTGCACACACCTTCTCCCACCTCGCACTGTGGAGCTAGAGTTTTTTGATGAGCAAAGGATTGACAACCACTTGTGACAGTGACCTTGTCCATCTTAGATTTGGCAGCTCTAACACCGAGGTCTGTTGGGATGTATTTGAATGATTCCAAGAATTGCAGATTTTGGGAGATGTAAAGAAGATATTTAAATCTTCCATCGAGGAATTCCCAATTAATTTCATCTTTAGGAAATCGATATACAATATTACAAAAGCGCATGTGAAATTGTTCAATGGATTCAACATGTGCTTTTCGTAATTTCAAAATTTCTTTATTGAGTGCTTTACGGTCAAAATGATGGAAAGCACTATCTATCTCTATGAGCAGATGATGGAAAGAGTGAATAGATTTTTCGAGTAGCATGACACACCATAGCAGTGGGTTCCCTCGAAGCGTGTATGAAAACAACATGCAAGTCATGTAATCTTCATATATTTCATGCCTTTTGCAGGAGCCTACAACAAAGAATGTGTGTCTAAGAAAGGTTGTTTCACCTTCACCATTGAATGTTTTACGTGACAAGTTATTCTAGAGCTCTTCCAAGATTTGAAAGTTGTTTCCATAAGATATACACTTCGGAAGATAAATTATGTGGTTAGTCATGATAACTATGTAAATATTCAAAACATATTGTGAGGACTCAAGTTGTCATCTGGCCCTCCTAACGCCAAAAATGTTGATGGTGCTGGACTTGCCAATATTTAGGGGATCTCCTCGCTATGAAGTCCCAGCTAGACCTCACACTGTTCAGTGTAGGATTACCATTCGGTATGATGGCCCAGTTGCCATTATCTTAAAGAAATGCCTTAGCTCTTGCTTGTCAACACATGACAATGGTATACTTAGTCTTCAAACAATGAGGTTCGTGTGCCTGGTGAGTGCTTAATGTCACTTGTGTCAAATTTCTTTCACTATAGAGGGAGAGGGTGAGAGTGAGTCTCAAGTCGAAAGGGAATAGTCCTAACTCAGTTAGAGACCAACAACACATCTTGATCTACGCAGCTTCCAGCGGAGTAGTCCACACGGATGTAGAAGTCACAAACACAAAGTGAGTAGATAACACGTACGACACCTAGCAGAGTAGTCCACATGAGTGCGACAGTCATTATAAAAATTTTACAAGAATGAATTTATATAGTGTTTGGCAGAATAGTCCACATGGGCGAGATAGTGTAACAACTGATACAACACATTTCCCACAACACAAACACTAAAACAACTGAAATAGTTCAACTATCTTAGTATAGTTTAAATCAACATGAATTGCAAGTGTCCAAAGAATAGTCTTACAAACGAATACAATACATGTGTGAAAACGCATTGGCTTGTTAATAGGGATCTTACTTAAGTGAAAGTTCCAAGACACATCTGTACACCATACATCACTAACCCTGATAGCGGGGCGTTGGAGCTACTATTCTCTCCTCAAAGAAAAGACTACAAACTCTCAATGCTATGTAGAAGAAGCCAAGGTGAAATGTCTATTTCATGTACAAAGAGGGGTATATATAGCCAAGGGTGAAACTGGCCCTTGTGACTCTTCGAATTCCATCATGATTGTTCGACTTACATGACTCTTTGACTTACATGACCCTTTAACTTCATCCGTGGGTCTCTTGGACTTCCATGTTACATTCCATTGATTACACAAGTATGACCCAAAGTAGTGATGTGGCCGAGGCAACTCATGACACAACTCGACATGACACTGTTGGTATGCACATGTTGGTTGTGTTGTTCATATCGAGATGTTGTGCTATTGCGTGATGAGTGTGCCGTGGTGTACCATAGATTCACCTCCACATGGAAAAGTGCGTGGGGTCTTCAATGGTCTTCATGTTTGCTTGATGGTTCATGCATGTGCATGTGTCTCCTTTGCTTGCTACTTGGTATGCTTCATGTGTTTATCCACCCGCTAGAAAGTCTTCTAGCATGCACTCCTTGTTCATCTCATTCGTTTTCGCACCATATCTCATGCATGTAATTGTTTATTCAATCACTCATGGTGAGACGACATCAAATCCATAAATCCCCTAGTTTACCATCATGCATTGTCTTTCGTTTCTAGGTGTAGGTGACCAGGAGAGAGGACAAGGCTTTGAAATAGTGCAAAATGCATGTCAGGCCAGGACGCGAGGCTCCGAGACACTGCGAGGGAAAACTATGTAGAGGTCACTGGGAGACTGGGATGAGGAGTTCGGGGCAACAGTGACATTACGGGATATGTCTCAGCTAGGAGGTAGAATTGCACAGTTTTTCTGGAAAGGCAGTACAGGAAGTAGGGAGCATTGGCAGTGAAAATTGCACAAATTTCCAGAGGAGCCTGAGATCAAGCTACGGGAGCTTGATAGTCAGAACTGCAGAGATCTGGGAGGCAGTCAAGCAAGTTGATGTCTGCATAGTTTCTGGGTTGAGTGGGGTGCTGGGAAGCAGGTGGACTACCTGAAAAAATTGCGTAATTTTCAGGGGGAGTGGCAAGTGGGCCAACAAGGGAACTGCTTGACAAAACTACACAAGGGACAATGTAGTGATAGGAATCAGGTGCCTGTCCCTCATATCTGTACACTTTCTTCAATTAGTGTAGGAAGGAAGGTTGATAACTTCTGCACAGTTTTGGGGATAAGTGCAACCCTGGATCACTGTGTAAGTCAAATTCTCTAATTCACTAGTGGGAGGCTTGATAGATAGGCTTGCAGGAAGCACAGACTGAGATGGATCCTTGGGAAACTTCTGCATTGTTCTCCATGATAGTCAGCTAGGCTAGTTCCAGAATTGCACAGTGCAGACTACCTAGAGGGAAGCCTCAAGCTATATGTAGTTCTGGGCAACAATGCTTGGTCACTGAGGGCTAAGACTGCACAATGCATCTCAGTGGAGGTCTGTTTGATGGAGGGTTGTCTGGTCGACACATTTTCATAAAAATGGCGAAGCGTGTGAGCAAAAGAACTCGTGTATACATGACCTTGTGAACACACACTCAACATGACTCGACGATAAGACAACTAAAACCAACAAGACAACATATGCTCAATGTGACTGACAGTGGGATTATCTAATGGTGAAAGAGACAAGTGTGACACTTCAAATCGACCTTCAGATGACCATGACGACACTTGCGTGACAATGATTACAACATTATGTGTGAGTGCGATGCATGTTTACATATTTGAAACAACTCATCCACATGAATAAAAACCTTCGATATCACCAGAACAAGGTTGCAAGCATGACATGTCAATCAACATGCTGAAGACAACAATTGGTCAAACAAGCGAAAAGGAAGCAAGACATGTAGAGGAAACACAAATGAATTTTTGTGTTTTCACACATGCATGTTACTGAAGACAGGATGATTTGACAATGATGAGAAGTACTATAAATACAACTAAGAGGTGTACTTCAAAAGGTGTTCTTTACTTACCATACGTACCCTCGAGAAGATCATGCATTCGACAGAGTTTGCATGTGGTCTTGATCCTTTTCCATCACTTGGTTCCTGGGTCCTTCTCTTCAACTCTTTGGGAGTGATCTCACCATGTTACCTTTTCCTATAGTCACTGAGAGATAGATCATCGTAGCTTCAACAGAAAGTGACTACTGCCGGAATGAGGCCTGGGAGGCCCATTCCGCAGTTTCTGAATGCAAGATAGACAGGACAACTTGGACAATATTGGAACTTTTGAGGCACAAGACAACGTTGCAGGGTGGGGGTCCTGGGAGGACACCTATACACAATTTCTGAGTGCAGTGTGGCCCAGGCAGCTGAGAGGCAATATTGTGCAGTTTCAAGTTGCAACGTAGACTGAGCAGTTGAGGGACAATACTTCATAATTTCTGGAGACAACAGGTTATGGATGGGGAAAGACACTGGGGAAAACCATTGCGTAGTTTTGGAGGCCAAGGGATGTTGGTGTCTCTGTGCACTGCGGGGTTCCAACAAACAAGGGAGGAAGCTTGATGGTTGTAGAAGAAAAGTACACAATTCCGGGAGGCGGAATGAGGTTAAGTTGCTTGGGAAATTGGCTGACTGTGAGATCAGTGAAACATATGTAAACATCGATAAGACTTGACTGTGACCGCACATGAACACTTAGTGATGTAATCATAGACCATCCAAAATTTATAAAAACATACTTTGCTTGATGCAACATGTTTCACGACAAGAGTGTGTGAAGTGGGTGTGAAACATGTCTATGTGATGATAATAAATCATGTGCGCATGCTTTCCCTTGAAGCAAACAACATTCCCTTTGCATGGCAAACAAAACTCCCTATGCCCATATATGACACATGCTGCATAAATATGATAACATGAACAACTCTTAAGATCAAGGAGGGGAAGCTTGAAATCATCAGCTTACCAACAAGTGACCAAGGATGATCGATTGCAGGATCTAAGGCAGGCTCTGAAATTTACACGTAGGCCAAAATTTTGGAGGGTAGTTGTAGCCACTACAACAATAACATAAAATTTCAATAAGTAAATTCTAATTAATATCAAGTAAATTAATTCATCCACAATTCATTAATTCAAAGACAACTCAAAAAAAAAGTTCACAATGATATTTTTATTTTTTAAAATTTGGGGGGGGGGGGGGGGGGGGTGGAAATATTAATTAGAGTAAAAATTAACAACAAGTTATATACCTCATTATTGCTTCCGAAACCTTCATCACCCAATTTTGGGTTCCTCCACTTGAGCAACTTATCAATCTTAATTCTACAATAGATTCATTGTCTTTCTCTAACAAGGAAATCCATTGAGTATTTAGAACCTACTCAAGTGTATAGAAGGCTTCCAAAATGAAGATTTCCAATAATGAAGAGACTATAAATTTTTTTAGGACAATTCTCCAATATCCAAGTGTATCAATTGGTCTTTGTCGATCCGCCAATATAGAACTCTTATTTATAAGAGGGAAATGTAATTATGGTCTTTAGGGCTTGGTATTCTAGGTTCCCACACATATGTCCTTTATGATCCATACTTATGAAAACACATTTTACACAAATTGATTTTTTTTGTGCCATTTTGGAAGTGATCATAGGTTTTATGTGGGAAACTAGAGAGCAAATCATGAGTTGTTAGAAGGAACTAGAATGCATCTACAAGTAGGTTAGTACACACAAAAAAAAACAGGAATAACAAGTCAAAGAGAAACCATAGGTAAATGGATAGGCAAAGCATAAGTGGTTAAGGGTAACCAAATATAGTTATAACACTATTTATCAATCAATTTGAATGTGAGCACAATAGAGTAGTGGTGGGCCCTCAGTTTTGATGCAGCCCAGCCACTCCAGGCCGCTCCTACCAGGATCTTTTCCCAAACACCATGCATATAAACTATGCACACGCGAGAGTGTACACTTGAATTGCGGATTATTATTTCAAATCAGTTGTAATCTCAATCAAACCCAATTCAACCAACAAAAGATGTGCCCTACCATCATTTCAATCCACATAAAAACCTTCCATTCCAAACATTCGAATCTTGAACAATCTTAAAATATATCGCTGGGTTCAATTAAAGATTGCACTCTTACCTTTAAACGTCGGTGCTTACACCTATTATGACTGCCCGCTAACTTGTTTAACCACAAATAGCTCGGAATGTTTTAAAGCAACCCGAAGTTTTCCATTACCGCAGCTGCATATATGGTTTTGCAACGCGGATCTTTTCAACAACCTCCATAACCAAAGGCGTCCACACATTAAAATTGCGCCTGTCAATCATTTTCATGCTTGAGCTACACATCGTGCAGGTTATGGTGGAAGCATATGTATACAGGGATATACATATTTCCACCCTATATCAGTTGTTCGATGTGTGTATATATATTACAATTGCTCAACTGACGATCCCTACCCTTCGAACCTGCGGATCCGACGCAATTTGACACAGCATATAATATGCCAGTTCTGCCTTTCGCCGATCAATGTTATGAGCAGCTCCCGTTTCTGAAATGAAGGCTCTGTCTTACAGTTTATACGTATGCATTTCCAATTTCCAAAACTTGCCTGTAGCAATACGCATTCAATACACAGATAATACTTACGCCATGCGCAGGCTGCCCTCGTCGATAGTCATGGCCGGGCGTTACCATGTAGAAGGCGCGGCTCTTCCAAGATCAATTGCTCCATATATTCACCTTAATTAACTGTGGAACCTTGTAATCATTTAACAGTTAAAATATCATGGTAAACACATGCGTTCAAACCTCTTATTGCTCAAAGTCTCTAACGCTGACTGTAGTCTCCATAGTGATAATAACACTAAGGATGCCCTGTAATCTCATTCATCGGTCTGCACTCCAATTTCACTGGTACTTACAAGATTGCGCTCCAATTCCATTGTAAAAAATCTTTATAGCGCACCAGAATTGGATATATTCGCTCCTCCAACCGAAGTTATAGATGCTGTCCGCAGACTGTGCTATATCCGCTCCTCCAATTCCAACTTGGTTACGCTGTACTGTAGAGGAGTTTGGCCGAATCAAGGCGAAATTCCGCCAAGATTGTTTGTGCCTACTTTTCCAGCATTTGCCAATCGTTGTTAATTGATTGCTAAACACAAGGGCGCATTGAAAATTAAAAGATATACCTATAATCCGGAATCATATGTTACGACTCCAATTCATGTTGCTTCGCCTTCGCTCTCCGATTATGAATTCAGCGATGTTCAATATAACTCCCTCCAATCGACGCTATCTACTCGGCGACGGCTCTAAATATATGTTTATTGCATATTTAATGCCGATACATTCAAAGATATAACCTGTCACTGTCGTTCCTCCCTAATACAGTTTCACCGGAGAATAAATCACGCGGACGGCCACGGTTTGTAAATAGAGCATACTGCTTCGGCAATTAACACATACGATCGACATTCAAGCACTTTGCATATACATCGGCTGCATTATAATCATTACAATGTTAGTTTTAACAGCAACCCACCATTAAATGCATACAACGGCCATCAAATATTCAATATAGCATATATGAATATGGGACAGCGACAATTCACATGGGACAACTCCAATAGTTATAGCACGCAGATCTTCACCCATTAACTGGCCATTCATCACTGCATGCACCATGGGCATATATTTCCCCTTACGCTCATCCATTATAACATAATATAACTGCATATATGAGTGCCCTCTAATTCAATTACAAACAGAGACGAAATTCAATAATCATCAGTTATCCACTTAACAATTACGATTTCAACATGCTCATATTCAAATAAAACAAATATTTACACAGAACTTGCTCTTCATGACCAGATATACAATCTATGGCCCTTTTACAACTGAAGGCTTTCAGCCTTGCTCAATTCTCACACTCAATCCCTCACGCTCACTCTCCCTAATGCTTTTGAGGCTTAATAATTTATACAATTTAAAAAAATCATTTAATTAAATATTCAATCCCTTCACTTCCTCAACAAACCCCTAAATCTCTCAACATCCCTAAAAGATAGATTCTCATCCCTAAGACTTAGAAACTAATTCCAACTTAGGCTCCCTCATTAATTCTAACTCTATTTTCTCTCATATTCCTTAAAAGAATATTTACACAATCCTCACTTTCTCCTATTTTATTAAAAATAACAAATTAATTAACAAAATATTAAAAATTGTCACACCCCCTTTAATCACATATTTACAATGAAAAAATGGTCTTGATGCTCCTGCATCAGACTCCCAACGTTAAACTAAACATGATCGCCTGATCATGTGTTCGGATCTGTGTATGCCTGTATCCCATATCTTGTGTTGTAACTTTCCACTTGCTTTGCTCTTGCAATCCTTCGCTGTCTTCCTCTTATTGTCTTTCCTTTCCTTTCTTGCTGCTGCTGGTCTCTTCCGGGATTCTTTTGTCATCAATCTTCTAATACTTTCAATCTCTCGGTCCAAATAATCTCCCGGCTGTTGATTTACTTGCTGAGCTAAGACGGCTTGCTCAGTTTGTACTGTCACTCGCTGACTTCTTGCTTCTATGCTTGTTTCTGTTCTGACTTTCTCATTTCTTACTGCCACCCAATCATCCATACCCTCTTGTTTTCTAGAACAGAAAACTTCTTCTTCTTTCATTTGACTGCTCAACTGAGTCAAATGTTCTGCAACAATACCTGCATTCAAAAAACAATTGTTAGAATAAAAATCAGAAGGCATCAATGCCTTATCCTCCTTTTCCAGCACTTCAGTATGCTCTTCTGAAGTCTCCTCCACCATCAGCACATCACTATGCTGATTCTCTTTGCCCGAAGAATCATCTGGAGAATTCCCAAGACTGTCAACCAGTCTTTCTCCCACATCATACTCCGAATTTTCCAACAAATATTCTAGCAATGCAATTTCCCTGTAGCATTGCTGAAGCATAACATCACTATCACTTACATCCCCTGCATTCATACACAACTTGTCAGTTTGAAAACTACAAGTCTCAACAGCTTTAATCGTCGGTTCATATACCAGCTCTTCCAGCTGACCATCTTCTTCATTCACATGAACTTCCTCTTCAACAAAACCTGTAATCACATCACAACTGTCAGCTATAAAAACACAAGAATTCACATTATCCAGCTGATCTGGATCTGCCCAATAATTCAAGAAATCATCAATGATCTCCTCCTCCTCTTCCAACTCAACTGCTCTGAGTTCTTCACGTCTCAATTGTACATCCATCATCTGCTCGAGCTTTCTCAGCTCTTCTGTTAACTGCATGTTTATCTGTCGATCTCTTTTCTGTTGTAGCCTCTGCCACTTCACTTTCTTTCCCTTCAATGGAAAGATCCATCCCCTATTCTGGTTTTCCTGCTCTTGCAGCCATTCCTCTAGTACCTGCAATTGCACTTTCATTACTGCAATCTCTCTTTCTCTGTCTTCTGCAGTCATCTCATCACTGTGGCATTCCTCTGAACCTCTTCTTTGATCCTCCATGATCATCTTCTCACTTGCCATGAGTTGCACTAGCCTCTGCAACAAGCTCTCCTGTCTTGCCGCCACTTACCTCACCAAGCTCTCCTCAGTCTTTTGGTAAGTACTTGTTCACTGCCTCTGGAACATTTTTGAGCACTCTCCTTTGCTCACTCTCAGGCTATCTCTTCAACTCACCTTCTTCTTCAGGACACTGCAATTGTCCTCCTTATTCAGCCTTCAGCTGAATCTCAGGTTCAATGCCATTGTCTTTTCTGCAACCATAAATCTCAATCATAAATTTCAAATAAATAAAAAAACATCTCACCTTCAAGATCCTATTGATCTCGCTTCATCTCCCACCTGCACGACATCTCTGTGCTGCAACATTCATCAGTCTCAAAATCTGATCTTATCACATGCAATTAAAAAAAACTTCCTCCTTCAAACAGAGCTATTCTGGCTCTGATACCAAAAATGATGCAGCCCAGCCACTCCAGGCCGCTCCTACCAGGATCTTTTCCCAAACACCATGCATATAAACTATGCACATGCGAGAGTGTACACTTGAATTGCGGATTATTATTTCAAATCAGTTGTAATCTCAATCAAACCCAATTCAACCAACAAAAGATGCGCCCTACCATCATTTCAATCCACATAAAAACCTTCCATTCCAAACATTCGAATCTTGAACAATCTTAAAATATATCGCTGGGTTCAATTAAAGATTGCACTCTTACCTTTAAACGTCGGTGCTTACACCTCATATGACTGCCCGCTAACTTGTTTAACCACAAATAGATCGGAATGTTTTAAAGCAACCCGAAGTTTTCCATTACCGCAGCTGCATATATGGTTTTGCAACGCGGATCTTTTCAACAACCTCCATAACCAAATGCGTCCACACATTAAAACTGCGCCTGTCAATCATTTTCATGCTTGAGCTACACACGGTGCAGGTTATGGTGGAAGCACATGTATACAGGGATATACATATTTCCACCCTATATCAGTTGTTCGATGTGTGTATATATATTACAATTGCTCAGCCGACGATCCCTACCCTTCGAACCTGTGGATCCGACGCAATTTGACACAACATATAATATGCCAGTTCTGCCTTTCGCCGATCAATGTTATGAGCAACTCCCGTTTCCGAAATGACGGCTCTGTCTTACAGTTTATACGTATGTATTTCCAATTTCCAGAACTTGCCTGTAGCAATACGCATTCAATACACAGATAATACTTACGCCATGCGCAGGCTGCCCTCATCGATAGTCATGGCCGGGCGTTACCATGTAGAAGGCACGGCTCTTCCAAGATCAATTGCTCCATATATTCACCTTAATTAACTGTGGAACCTTGTAATCATTTAACAGTTAAAATATCATGGTAAACACATGCATTCAAACCTCTTATTGCTCAAAGTCTCTAACGCTGACTATAGTCTCCATAGTGATAATAACACTAAGGATGCCCTGTAATCTCATTCATCGGTCTGCACTCCAATTTCACTGGTACTTACAAGATTGCGCTCCAATTCCATTGTAAACAAA
This sequence comes from Pinus taeda, assembly GCA_000404065.3. Taxonomy (NCBI): domain Eukaryota; kingdom Viridiplantae; phylum Streptophyta; class Pinopsida; order Pinales; family Pinaceae; genus Pinus; species Pinus taeda. The sequence goes on from APFE031288661.1 coordinate 238,020, forward strand.
CTTTATAGCGCACCAGAATTGGATATATTCGCTCCTCCAACCGAAGTTATAAATGCTGTCCGCAGACTGTGCTATATCTGCTCCTCCAATTCCAACTTAGGCTCCCTCATTAATTCTAACTCTATTTTCTCTCATATTCCTTAAAAGAATATTTACACAATCCTCACTTTCTCCTATTTTATTAAAAAGAACAAATTAATTAACAAAATATTAAAAATTGTCACACCCCCTTTAATCACATATTTACAATGAAAAAATGGTCTTGATGCTCCTGCATCAGATTCCCAACGTTAAACTAAACATGATCGCCTGATCATGTGTTTGGATCTGTGTATGCCTGGATCCCATATCTTGTGTTGTAACTTTCCACTTGCTTTTCTCTTGCAATCCTTCGCTGTCTTCCTCTTATTGTCTTTCCTTTCCTTTCTTGCTGCTGCTGGTCTCTTCCGGGATTCTTTTGTCATCAATCTTCTAAGACTTTCAATCTCTCGGTCCAAATAATCTCCCGGCTGTTGATTTACTTGCTGAGCTAAGACGGCTTGCTCAGTTTGTACTGTCACTCGCTGACTTCTTGCTTCTATGCTTGGTTCTGTTCTGACTTTCTCATTTCTTACTGCCACCCAATCATCCATACCCTCTTGTTTTCCAGAACAGAAAACTTCTTCTTCTTTCATTTGACTGCTCAACTGAGTCAAATGTTCTGCAACAATACCTGCATTCACAAAACATTTGTTAGAATAAAAATCAGAAGGCATCAGTGCCTTATCCTCCTTTGCCAGCACTTCAGTATGCTCTTCTGAAGTCTCCTCCACCATCAGCACATCACTATGCTGAATCTCTTTGCCCTAAGAATCATCTGAAGAATTCCCAAGACTGTCAACCAGTCTTTCTCCCACATCATACTCCGAATTTTCCAACAAATATTCTAGCAATGCAATTTCCCTGTAGCATTGCTGAAGCATAACATCACCATCACTTACATCCCCTGCATTCATACACAACTTTTCAGTTTGAAAACTACAAGTCTCAACAGCTTTAATCGTCGGTTCATAAACCAGCTCTTCCAGCTGACCATCTTCTTCATTTACATGAACTTCCTCTTCAACAAAACCTGTAATCACATCACAACTGTCAGCTATAAAAACACAAGAATTCACATTATCCAGCTGATCTGGATCTGCCCAATAATTCAAGAAATCATCAATGATCTCCTCCTCCTCTTCCAACTCAACTGCTCTGAGTTTTAGGACAATTCTCCAATATCCAAGTCTATCATTTGGTCTTTGTCGATCCGCCAATATAGAACTCTTATTTATAAGAGGGAAATGTAATTATGGTCTTTAGGGCTTGGTATTCTAGGTTCCCACACATATGTCCTTTATGATCCGTACTTATGAAAACACATTTTACACAAATTGAATTTTTTTGTGCCATTTTGGAAGTGATCATAGGTTTTATGTGGGAAACTAGAGAGCAAATCATGAGTTGTTAGAAGGAACTAGAATGCATCTACAAGTAGGTTAGTACACACAAAAAAACACAGGAATAACAAGTCAAAGAGAAACCATAGGTAAATGGATAGACAAAGCATAAGTGGTTAAGGGTAACCAAATATAGTTATAACACTATTTATTAATCAATTTGAATGTGAGCACAATAGAGTAGTGGTGGGCCCTCAGTTTACTTAGGTAAACTTAGTCTACATTAGACCAAGTGATATTTCACTTACCAATGATAAACTAATTAATATTATTCAAATTTATATATTATATTATAATTAGTAGATAGCTATGTTTTTTCATTTACCATTCCAACATTTATTAAAGGAGGAGTAGATCCAAACAAGGATGAAAAATAGTAGGTGTTCTTGAGTGAGGTAGAATCGTTGTATTTTGTTGGAGTTTAACATACCTATGAGATCCATTGATGAGGATCCAAAATATGAGACCATAATTGATTAGATATAGTAATAAAACCATGATCCTTGGGGAAAATAACATAATTTATAACTGATTGACTAACTAAAAGCTCCAAGGAAACCATTTCCTTCTACACAATGAAGCACACATGGTTTAGGAGGAATTATGGGTATATAAGGCAAGGGGAAGAATGTGATTGAAGGATTTACCAAGCATTAAAAAACTAGAAATGGCCAAGATTATTATGTAGGAATAAATCCTTGGAATTAAAAAATGAGCTAAGGTCCTAAGTTGTGAGATGCCCTATATTGAAAGTGAGAGAATACTAATAAACCTTTTGGACTTTAAGTTAAAGTGAAAATAAAATTAAATCCTAGTTATGGGTTAGGATAAAATAACTGAAGTGAAAGAGAGCCACAAGCAATGAAAGGTAGTGGGGAGATTTCTAGATCATCAAACAAGAGAGTCAAAGGCCAAAATATGCAAGTAGGGAGAGCATGATTGGTTAGGAAAATCATAGCCACATAGAATATGTGTGGCCAAATATCTATACTAAAAAGTGTAAATGTATATTATTATTTTGTTCCCATTATTATTGTCCATACTCTCCCACAATAAAATGACTTTTGTGCTCCTTTTCCTACTATATATTTATATTTCTCAATTATTTTCCATATTAAAGGATGACCTAATATTGTGATTTGACTATAAGTAATCATTGCAAAAATGAATATAAACTCACTATATGTTTAGTAAGACTCTAAGATATATCATGACAACTTATGTCATAGAATATCCACAATCATTTATATATTATATTAGTATTAAAGAATTTTTTTGGGTTATATGTGGAACATTTACAAGATCTAGATATCATAATGAAGAAGGTGAGGAAATTGACCTAAAATCATTGACATGGTGAATGATTAAAAATCTATATTGAAGGATGAAAGGGAGAAGAGATTTTCAACACATGAAATAAAATTCTTGACATTTCTAGGAGTACAACAGTATTAATGTAACTTTATAGATCAAGTTTGGAAATTTCATGTGAAATGCTAGCTTTATTAATGATGATGGTGTCTCTAACAAAACTGTAACAACCCTGGTCAAAATTTTATGTAAAAGTGAATAAAGGAAAAAATAAGACGAAGGTCATGGGACATGTATTCCAAGCTTAATGTTGGGAAATACACCCTAGTGTGGGTGTTCATTTGGTTTATTATGGCTAAGGAAATTGGAAAATGCAATGGCAAAGGCTTTGGACAGAAAAATGACATTAATTGGCATTTTATTTATGAAAATAATGGAAATTAGGAGCAAAGGAAGGTGAACTGCCACATGTTGCATGTGAGGAGGAAAATGAAGGTAAATAATGGAAAATTGAAGAAAATAGAGGCCTCATTGATAAAAAGGCTTCTGAGGATCAGTTCAGAGATTTTTTTAGTTTAGTTTTGGAGCTCTCTTTCTCTATTCTCTCTCACACTCTTGGATACTTATAGTTTTCTTGGATAACTTTAGCATTGGATCAAGGAAAGAAAAGAATGAAAGAGGAAGTAAATATCAAGCAAGGAAGAGAAGGATCAAGCAAGTACATCAGGATTCTTTGCAGGTATTGAGTTGGATGTATGGTTTCCTTGCTAGTTTTGGCATGCATGGTCATGCAATTGTGTTTTTAGTTCTATTGTTGTCATTGGCATGGATTTTGCTAGGTGTGATGGTTTCCTTCAACCTTACCTTGCCATTTTCAGATAGCCATGGTGTGATGGGGTTCTCATGTTTTGGTTGAGCTGGATTACTAGATGGATTCAAAACTAGGTGAGGTGGATCTCCTAAAGAAAAGAACACATGGACTAGTGATCCCTAAACTGAATTGTGGATTGAGGTAAAACCACTGGCCTAGTAACCAAAGAAACCAAATTGTGGGTTGCAGTAAAGCCATGTATTGTGTCCCTCGGTGGGCCTAGGAATCCTCAACTGATAAGTGGTAGGATATATGGAAAATCCTAGAGGTGGGTTCTCTCCATCAGGCCTAAGAATCCTAGGATGGGATATGTGGTAAATCCTAGATGGCAGAGTCTCGGTTAGGGCCTAATGATTCAGTGTGGATTGCAGTAAAGCCCAGAGACTAGAGTCTTGGTTAGGTCCTAGTGATCCGGCATGGATTGCGGTAAATCCTAGAGACTAGGAGATAGGAAAATTCCTCATGGTGTAGGTGGAGAAATCTGGTGACATCCATGCTTGTTTATGGCCTAGTGATCTAGTGGGGATTCCGGTAAAGCATGGTATTGTATGTTTATTGTTTTGGTCTAGTGATCTGGAGAGGGTTTGTGGTAAAGCTTGGTTCTACTGATGAGTGTGAGGTGGTTTAGTCTCGGGAAGCCCTGGTCGATTGTGGTTATGAGTCCCACATTCATGCTTGGAATATAACATGAGGGTGATTGGATGAAAGAAATATTTGGTTCAGCCAATCTATGGTCCTATGGTTTGTGGAAGTCCCATACTTGGTTGGCTTTTGCATCCATTAATAAGAGTTATTTTCCTTGGTATTTTATGAGAAAATGTATTGGTTAAATTGTGCCATTTATGGTTGATGTATCCCTATTATTTATGTTGTTTATATCTTGGTTACGAGCATGTTTTATGACAATAATAATGTATGGTTTTCATAATGTTTTGATTTGTTAATGAATGAATAATGAATATATGACCTAATAGATGATAATGCAGCTAATGTGATAAGGCATCAATGCTTGTTAGTGATTCTCAGATAAGTATGAGACCCCTATGCTCAGATCTATTGTTATGACCTACATATTTCATATTCGTGACATGTTTGATGAAATCCCTGTCATGGCTAGTAGGGGTCTAGTCAATTATTTGTTCAAATATCTACATTTGTATCATTGTCTCGATCTTAATTTTCATTCCTGAAGGTTTCACGGAGTTTTGGGCAGTGGCCTGAGTCCTGGCCCTGAAAAAGCGGCACAAAATCCAGGGTCGCAAGCCTAGAAATAGTTGAAAAGGATCCTAGTCACTTGCATGCCCATGTTGTGAGAGTGATTGGAGGGCCCTAGTCACATGCATTCCCATTACATGGGAGCAACTAAGGCTCTAGGGAAGCAAAGTGTCAAGATTTCTCAAGGGTTGATCACCTAGAAGGGTTGGTTGGCTCTTATAGGTTATGTGACATATGCAGAAGGTCAGATTGGTTTTATTGTGTCAGTTCCACTTCCTTAACTGCACTTAAGGAGTTGAATCATATCATAATAACTCTTCATCACATATTTACCCTAGTGGATAGGTTAGCTTCGGTAAATGTGGGAGGAGGGTGTTGCAGAGTGGTATCAGAGAATGGTTCAACACTTAGACTGGATGGGAAGAATGTGGATTGTCATGCATGCATGTAGGTTGTATATGTTCTTGTTATGTATGCATGGTGATAGTGATTGTTGCACTTGTATTGACATGTAGAAGTTGACGATGTTGTTGTTGGATGTGGTTGTCATGAATGCAAATCAATTGTATATTCATTTGTTATGCATGTTAGTGTATATATGTTATTATGCATGCATTGTCATGGTTATAGTTATGCATGTATATTAGGTCAGACATGCATTGTCATGGTTATAGTTATGCATGAATATTAGGCCATACATGCATTGTGAAGCCATTGTATGCAATTAGGTCACCATGATTCTACTGGTATGCTATGATGCTAATGTGTTGGTTGAGAAAGAGCAGGAGATGTAGATAATCAAAGAGAGGTTACAAAACTAGACTTCATGGTGAGAGTAGATCATCATATAGGTTTGTATGATGGGTATGTAGGTATGTACGTTAAGGGTTACTTATATTCTTTTCATTCTATTATTATGGTCACATATATGATAAATGCTAGTTGATTAGTGTAGTTGTATGCACATGTGTTAGATAGTTATGAATGATAGTAACTTGTTGTTGTATGCATTGTGGTCAGATGCCTACTAATTATGGTCATTGCAACTGAGGGCTTTATGTTATCATGTTTTTTGCTAAATTGGATTGACCTATGTAGATGATCATGGTTATGAAATTCCTGTATGAGTTAATATATTGGGATATTATGTCATACTAATCTAGACTAATGATGTATATGTGATTCTTATGCATGAATGACAATTGTTTATGAATTTATGAGGTGAACATGTTAGCTAGTTAATGGTTTGCAGATTTTTGTGGTGTGGCCTTTGAGACTTTGAAATTGGATATTCCATAGTCTTCATTTTCAAGTTGTCTACATTTTGAGTATAGAACAAGACTCATGTTAGCTAGTTATTGTTATGGATATCATGACCTTATTTATGTTCAGTTGATTTGTTGTGAAGTTATATCATGCTAAACTAGATTAATTGTGCAGACAAGATAGCCTCCTTTGAGATACATTAAGGTATGAGTTTGATTATGTCATCTATTTGATGGTTGAGTGTTTGATTATGTCATCTAGTTGATTTATCTAATATTGAATGTTTGCAAGTTGTTTGAATGTTTGATTAATTGCATCATATGATAATGTGTGTGTAATATTGCATGAAGAAATGATCTTGTTTTAAGATGGTTGCAATAATACATATGTGTTGAGACAACTGATATGTACCTGAGTGTAAGTACGTGATAGTTGTAGCATTAATTATTATCATTGATGAATGTGAGTTGATTGTTGAGTATGACATGGTTGTTAGACTTGGTAATGGTTTATTTTAGGTTAATAGATATGATGTCTTGATCTTTGGAACATGTGACTAGGATATGTGAGCAGTTGCCAGGAAACTTACTTGGTATTAGTATGACAAGGTAATATTTGATTTTAATATATAACTAATAGTTGGGTGATGTGATAGTGCATAATAAAGTTTCAATTTCAGCAAGGTAAATGGTAAAAGAAAGGAATTGGGTAAGAATTACTTTGGTTATGCTTGGAAACCCTAATTCCAAATGAATGATTGCTTTGCATGCAGGAAGTCTTCTTAACCTTGATTTTGTCCAACATTATGTGGATATATGTTATATTTATGAACATTTATTTGACAGATGTGTTAGCCATTTTCTAGTTATAGCTAGGTATGTCAAGGGAATTGGAGTCCCTTGAGAGATGGCATGGATGTGTTTAGTTACAGGTCATTGTGCTTGGCATAACAAGGTAAGATAACTAATATATTTCTATATTTATTTATGCACTAATAGTTATGTGTTTATGGAAGAATGATACACGGAATTGCATGGAAAATAGATTGACATGAAAGCTTGAAGAAGGCTCCGGTTGAGATTTCCCTTGGAAGCATTGGGAACCCATGGGGATTGATTCATGGCGCTTGTTGAGAGCCTTATGATTTCGGTATTTTGTGATTTATTTATGCTTGAATTGCGGTCTTGATTGCATCTAGTGCATGATCATGCCACTTTGTTTGTTGTATCGTATTGTTATTGGTTTTCATGGTTTTCTTATTGTTTGTCTCTTTGTCTTTCCTTTTATGTCTTGAGGGTCTTGCGAATTGGTTGGGAAAGATGAAGTTAATGGAGCTTGGGGAGAGCTGTGTAATACTCAATAGGTAATGTAAGGCCTAGATGAAGCACGATGCATGTATAAGGGAAGTTGAAGGCAAGAGTATGACAAATGGTTGAGTTGGTTGGGTCCATTTGGGTAAATGGATGATGGAAGAGAAGTCATGAGAAAAGCATCCAGGAAAGGTAAAGTAAATGGATTTGAGGTGTCAGATGCCTTGGCTATGTTGGGAATCATTGTTCTCAATGTTGTGCATGCTGTGAACAGATAAAGGGAGTTCTCATAACCTTGACCTTATGGTATCTAGTAATTATGTTGTGATCATGATTATGTTGATGTCTATATATGTATACATGTATGTATGTATGTGTGCATGTCATGTTTGACATGGTCATCATGGGTCATGATTTTTTTATGCTAATGTTTATATGTATGTATGTATGTCGTTGTCTGACATGATCATGATTGTTTTATGCTAATGTTTATATATATGTGTGTGTGTGTGTGTATCTATGTCACTGTATGAAAGGGTTGTCAGGGATCATCCTTGTGGAAGAATGATTGCTTATGTAGGTGAATGTCATAAAGAGGTTCCTAGCTATGAGGAATCAAGTGGGAAGAGTAGTCCTGACAAATCTATGAGGTCAATATCAAGTGGTTATGAGTTGATATTATGTGATTATACTATGTCTATGTTATGGATAGGCTATACTGAGGGATACATTAGTAGAATGAAAGCGATATGATTTGTGACATGTTGTAATAAGCATGGATGATAGAGAGACACTGGAAGCAAGGTTGTTTGGTAGAGAAAACGTGGTTTTGGATGTGTAGTGCTACTATTATGCATATTGTATATTCAGTGATTGTACCTATGGTGTTGTGTGCATATTTCATAAGCAGTGTTGGGTATGGATGGTGCTATGTAAATGTTGGATATGTGGTGTTGTGTACATATTGTAATGCGTGCATGATGGATATGTAGTGTTGCGTGCATATGGTGTTGTGCACATGTTGGATATGTGGTATTGTGTACATATGGTGGTATGTACATGTTGTATATGCAGAGCTATGTACATATGGTTTTGTGTGCATGTTGTACATGTGGTGTTATGTACATATGGTGATTGTACATGTGGTGTTGTGTGCATGTGGTGTTTTGTACATGTTGTACATGTGGTGTTGTGTACATGTCTTGCATGTGGTGCTCTGTACATGTGGTGTTAGGTACATTTCGTGCATGTGGTGGTGTGTACATGTGGTATTGTGTGCATGTTGTACATGTGGTGTGGTGTACATGTGGCATTATGTATACGTTGTGCAGGTGGTGTGTTGTACAAGTGATGTTGTGCACACGTTTATGCATGTGGTGTTGTGTACAGGTGGTACTGTGTACATGTTGTATATATGGTACTGGTATACATGTGGTATTGTGTGCATGTCGTACATGCTGTGTTGCAGGCATGCGGTACTATGTATGTGTATTGTGTAGTTGTGGTATCATGACATGTGTATTCGTTGTGTTGTACTTTGTGTAGTACATGTATTGTGTTGTGTTCTATACCAGGTGTAGATACATGTATTGTGTGGTGTTTTACATTGGGTATAGATGTATGTGTTCTGTTGTACATCGGGTGAAGGTGTATGTGTTGTGTTGTACACTGAGTGTAGGTGTATGTGTTGTGGTGTACATTGTGTATGTGTACATGATTGAGGAAAAGAAAAGGCACTAGGTGTTGTTGGGTGTGGAAATCAATCCGGTGTGCATACGGAAAGGAAAAAGGATAAAGGTAGAAGCTAAGGATTGATTAAAGGATAAGTATCCATATTTTATTCCATTTTTATTATGCATGTGATCTATGATTCTGATTTATGATGGTTACATTTGATTTATGATTCTGATTTATGATGATTGCATGTGATTCATGACTTTGATCTATGATGGTTGTGTTTCGAGCTAACCAGATGTGATATGTTTATTCATAATGTTTTGATCAATGATGCTAGTTTGACTTGTTGTGACAGGAAGTAAAAAAGATTGCAAGTGCACCTTAATGATGAGATACCAACGAGGTATAATGTGAATTTATTTCAATTTATTTTAAATCTAATGGAAGTTATGTGCTTGGTATAGGAAGCACGTAAATGCTTGGTTGGGTGGTTGGAACTTACTAAAAGGATTAGTAGCAGTAACAAAAGGAGTTCGAACATGCAACAATATGCTGGTAAAGCACTTCAAGAGTAGTGCCATTGTGGGACACTAGTTCCCAATAGTGTCCATTGATTTCCATGAGCATGTTATGACTAGTATGATGGTTTTGAGGCAAGTATATGCCTTGTTTGTTGACCTTCATATGTGAGGAAGCCTTGCCAAGGGATGGATCGCCCAAGATAGGGGATGTCAGGGAATTTGGAAGGTGGGTGACTACATAGAATAGGGTGACCTGATTACCCGAGGGACTGTGTCATAGAGAAAGGAAGGACAAAGATGGATTTGTTTTGGTCATTAGCATTTCCATATGGAATCAGATGCACATTGGGAGTGTGTCTTGGAACAATGAGTTGGTAGCTGTTCACTGAGAGGACAACAATGAAGGATTGTAGTGCTAGACATTGGATGCAACTTTGAATTTGGCAGTGGATTTTGGACTTCCTGGGAAGGAGGTGAATCCTAGTACTACTTTTGATGGTGGAGGTGTAAGCATATGGATTCCCTTGTTGTTGATACATGTATCATTTCCTTTTATTTGTTGTTTGAGAAAATGTGCATATGTATATATGTATATGTTATTGTAAATATTGTATCAAGCTAGATTTATAAAGCTCCATAGAAAATATGATTATTTGTTGCTTGGAGAAAATTTGTATGAGAGCATATGTGGTTGTTATTGTAAATACCATAATGAGCTACGTTATAAAGCTCCAATAAATGGTATGTTTTTCATGTTTCATCAGGCGGTCATTATAAAAATTGCAATGAGCCATGTTATAAATCTCCAAAGGAAGTATGTTTTGTTTTTAGTGGTTTGCTAGTTTATAGGTGTCATTGAACACTGAGGATGGTGTTCCACCAAGGGGGAGGGTTATGTAACAACGCTAGTCAAAATTCCATGTAAAAGTTAATAAAATAAAAAATAATACCAACGTCATGGGACACATATTCCAAGATGAATGTTGGGAAAGGCATCCTAGTGTGCGTGTTCATTCAGTTTATTATGTCTAAGGAAATTGGCAAAGGAAATGGAAAAGGCTTTGGAAAGGAAAAATGACATTAATTAGCATTTAATTTATGAAAATAATGGAAATTAGGAGAAAAGGAAGATGAAAGGTCATGGGTTGCATGTGAGGAGTAAAATGAAGGAAATTAATGGAAAATTGAAGAAAATAAAGGCCTCATTGATAAAAAAGGCTTCTAAGGATCAATTCATAAATTTTTGTCAGATCATTTTTGAAGCTCTCTCTCGCTATTCTCTCTTTCTCTCACTCTTGGATACTTAGAGTTTTCTTGAAGCACTTCAGCATTGGATCTAGAAAAGAAAATAAGGAAAGAGGAAGTAAAATTCAAGCAAGGAAGAGCAGGATCAAGCGAGTACAACACGATTCTTTGTAGGTATTGAGTTGCATGTATGGTTTCCTTGCTAGTTTTGGCATGCATGGTTATGAATGTGTGTGTTTGGTTCTCTTGCTGTCATTAGATTGGGTTTTTCTAGGTGTGATAGTTTCCTTCAGCCTTTCCTTTCCATTTATGGATAGTCATGGTGTTATGGGGTTCTCATGTTTTTGTTGAGCTGGATTGCCGGATAGATTCAAAGCTGAGTGAGGTGGATCTTCGAAATAAAAGAACACATGGCTTAATGATCCTTGAACCGAATTGTGGATTACACTAAAGCCACTTGCATAGTAACCCATGAACCAAACTGTGGGTTGTGGTAAATCTAGGTATTGTGTGCCTCAGTGGGCCTAGGAATCCTCAACTTGTGAATGGTGGGATGTACAATAAAGCCTTGAGGTGGGTGCTCTCCATCAGGACTAGGAATCCCAGGATGGGATCTACGGTAAAGCCTGGAGGGTGGAGTCTCGGTTAGGGCCTAGTGATCTAGTGTGGTGTTGAGAATGCAACAAGATGATGGAGCTTAGTGGAAAGAAGTCACCTTCACTAAGTGGGCCTGTAGGCTATTTTTGGCGCAAGTCTATTTTTAGACTATGTCTATTTTTAGACATATGGATCATGGTCTATGAGTTGCAGGATGCTATTTGTGGATGATTGGTCAAGTTGGAAAAAATAGATGGACCTCTATTTTTAGACATATGGTGAAGTCTATTTAGACTGCAGGCTAAAAATAGAACAATCGAATATTATTAGCTCTTAATAATATTTGGACTATAAACATTATCTTATTCTTTGAGCACTTTAGTTCGAGCTACAGATGTGGGCACATGCAACTGCCATAAGGAAAATACGTGGTCCTATGGGTTAACTTGAGCTATTGCATGGAGGACTTCAGTTAGGACTTCAGTGTTTGAGTTCTGTGGAGTTGGATCAGGAGTTGATGGAGTTGTGTTTCAGTTTGACTTAGTTGAACTAGTTGTAGTTAGTCTAACTGGAAAATAGACTAATGTTGAGTGGTGTGAATTAGTTATTAATTAATTCACTAATTATTAACTCATAAAGCAACTAAAGAATACATCAGTTAACTCAGTTCATGGATAGTTCAGTGGAGGCAAGTGTTACAGGTGAGTGAAAGGGCAAGACAACTGTCAGTTGTGACTATAGTTGTGCATGTGATTTGCAAAATCAGTGGGATTGAGTTGCCAATGAGGATTGCGTAGTGTCACACAAGGGAAATATGAGTTTGGAGATTCATTCTTGTTGTATTCTCTATGCAGGATTGCACAGTGGAGGCAGGCAAGCAGCGGAGGTGATTTGAGGCAGTGATTGATTCAGATCTATGTCGTATTGTGTGTAACAGGTGGAGCTAGTATTGTATTGTGTACTATTACATGATCTCAATCAATATAATATACATATAGTTGTGGGTTTTCTTTATGCTTTCCCCAGGTACTTACTATGTTGATATGTGCGATTGATGCTTCAATGTGCGCATGTGTATGTTTCTAAATACTACTAAATTGATGATCAATGTAGAGAAGGTTATGTATTATGCATGATTCCGCAAATAGTGTATAATCAGGATAATCTCTGTGAATAAGTGTCATATTATTCATGAAATTTCTACATGTGGATTGCGATAAAGCCCAGAGGCTAGAGTCCCAGTGAGGGCTTAGTGATCCAGTGTGGATTGCATTAAAGCCTAGAGACTAGGAGATAGGTAAATTCCTCATGGTGTTAGTGGATAAATTTGGTGGCATCCATGCGTGTTTATGGCCTAGCGATCCAATGGAGATTGTGATAAAACTTGGTATTGTACCTTTATTGTTTTGGGCTAGTGATTCGGTGAGGAATACGGTAAATCCTAGTTCTACTGATGAGGGTGAGGTGGTTTAGCCTAAGGATTCCTTATTGATTTTGGTTAAAAGTTCCACATTCATGCTTGGAATATGGCACTGGGGTGATTAGCTAAAAGAAATAATTGGTTAAGGCAAGCTATGGTCGGGTGGTTCATGGAAGTCCCATAACTAGTTTGCTTTTGCATTAATTAATAAGAGTTCTTTTCCCTGGCATTTTATGAGAAAATGTAATAGTTCATATGTGGACTTTATGGCTGATGTATCCCTATTATTTCTATTGTTTATATGTTGTTTATGAGTATGTTTTATGACAATAATGATGTATGGATTTCATATTTTTTTATTTGTAAATGAATGAATAATTAATATATGACCTAATAGATAAAATGTAGCTAATTTGATAAGGAACAAATTATTCTTAGTGATTCTTAGATAAGTATCAAACCCATATGCTCAGTTTTGTTGTTATGACCTGTAGATTGCATATTCATGACATGTTTGACAAAAAGCCTATCATGGCTAGTAGGGGTCTCATCAAGTCTTTGTTCAAATATATGCATTTGTATCATTGTCTTGATGTTACGTTTTCATTCTTGAAGGTTTCATGGAGTTTTGGGTAGTGGCTTGAGTCCTAGCCCTGAAAATGTGGCACAAAACCTAGGTCACAGGCTCAGAAATAGCTGAAAAAGACCCTAATCGCATGCATGCCCATGTTGTGATAGTGACTAGAGGGCATTAGTCGTATACATGCCCATGTCATTGGAGCTATTGAGGCTCTAGGGTAGTGAATTTTCAATTTGTCTCAAGGGTTGATCACTTGGAAGGGTTGGTCAGCTCTTGTAGGTTCTGTGACATGTGTAGAAGATCAGATTGGTTGTGTTGTGTCGGTTCCACTTCCATAAATGCACTCAGGGAGTTGAATCATATATGATAGTAACTCTTCATCACATGTTTACCCTGGTGGACCAATTATCTTGGGTAAATTTGGGAGGAGGGTGTTACAAAAACAAACCTAATTATGAAGAAGAATGGGAGAAATATCTAGATAGATCTAGTACAATATCCAATAACAAACCTTCCCAACCTATATTCAGAGTGGAAGAAAATTAGATATTAATCCCTATCAAGGCAAGATCAATGGTATGAAGTTGAACCACTAATTACAGTAGCTATAAGTCTCTTTTAGCATTGATTACCAATGAGAAGAGGAAAATATATCATTTTATCCACTAAATCAAGAATCATGCCCAATATTTGTGAGAAATATAAAATAAGGCAATCATATTAGAGTGTGATACACTAGTAACTAAGTGACATGTATTTAAAAGTCTCATGAATCCATGATTATACCCAATTAATTATGAAGAGGATTGGATGAATCAATGCCACTACTACCAAAATAATGAAGGAAAATATATACAAAAGTACATTATGGAGTTTAGAAATATACATCATTAAATTGAGAATTTCCTCCTAGAACCCAATTGTAGTCATTGTATACTTGGATGGTTTTCATAGTCATTCAAGGAGGCAAGTGTTAACTTTGAAGCCTAAGACATTGATTAAGTCTATGTGCAAGAAAACTATCTAGATGTGGGCAATAAGAAAGTATAGGCAAGTGGATCCAAGAAAAAGAATTAACAAGGCATTTTAGGTGAGGGAAATAAGAAGTGTAAAATAAAGGGAAAGAACATTGTCACCATTATACATAAATGCAAGGATACAAGTAACCATTATGAACACTGAAATATATATTTTCACACCAAAAAAAATTCTAGAAGCCACACCCTATCCTTGGAATCACACAAAGAAGAAAAACAAGAAGAAGAACATGGCAGGTATGTATTTAAGGGACTAAATATAGTGAAACTCAAATTCAAACTAAAATATTGTTTATATTACAATGTAGAGGGAAGTTGACATGAGAATCCTCCATCAAAATTGCGGATAAGTAGATGAAAAAAATATTTCATATAAATACATAGGTTAATAAGGTCAAGGTATATATCCTATTTTACTTTAATTCACAAGCCAAACTCATTATAGAGGATTACGTAAGTGAGTTTTGATTAAAAGTATAAATCCATTTTCAACCATACCCACTAAGATAAGTAAATAAGTATTAAAAATATGAAAGTTTTTAGAAAGTGTAATATATATATATATATATTTCCATTATAGAAAACCGGAATGATAAAGTGGAGGTATTTATAGCACCACCTGATGTGTGTGGTGCAATGTTCATAACTTCTTATATGTATATGAGGGATTCTACATTTAAGATGAGAGGAAACCAATACCACTTGGTTAAGGATGTAAAATTACTAAATAATAATGAACACAAAATAGGTACAAAATCTCCCTAGTAAGTGCCAACCTATCCAAAAAAATGATTAGCTCAAGCAGTAAGTTCATATTTCTTTTCTTTAGGAGTTTAAGTATTCATTTTACTTGATTGATTATGAATAGGATTAGAGGAATAAATTTAAATGATACCAAAATAATAAAGAAAAAGTAAATAAGAGAACACAATAAAATTTATAAACAAATCATTCAACTAAGAATATCCTCCTAAACCCAAAATACATTTTTTTAGTACTTGGATGTTCCATGTAGTCATTCAAGGAGTCAAATGATGCTTTTTAAGCTTAGAAAATTGATTAAGTCTATCTACAATAAAAATATCTAAATATTGATTACAAGAAAGTAGAGCCAAATTGATTAAGTCTATCTACAATAAAAATATCTAAATATTGGTTATAAGAAAGTAGAGCCAAGTTGCTCCAAGAAAACATATTGATAGGGAATTTTCAATGAGGGAGAAGAGAAGTGTAAAATAAAGGGAAATAACACTAGCACCACTCTACATAAGTGTAAGGATATAAGTAACCTTTTGTGAACACCACAATATATGTTTTCACGTCAAAATATAAACGCTAGAAGTTAGATCCTCAATTAAATCCCAAGAATCACACAAAGAAGAAACCCAATAAGAAGGATATGATAGACATGAATTCAAGCAACCAAATAGAGAGAAATTCAAATGTAGATTAAAAAAATGTTTTTATTACAATGCAAAGGGAGGTGACAATGAGGACCCTCCATCAAATTGTTGAAAATGCAGCAAGAAATTCCTAATTTAACTTTCCCTTGATTAAAATTAGGAGAAATTCGAATTTCAATTTCATCAGGATACTTGGAGGTAGTTAACTAAGGTGACATGGCTCTTGTCACTCAATTAACTTATTTAATTCGAGTTGGAGACACTTGAGTTTAGTTTTACATGATTCATTTCTAGTTTGTAGCAATCTATTTCAGTTAATTTGAGTTATTGTCAGTGCAACTAGTTCTCACTGTTACTAGAACTAGTGGAGGTTCAATCAAGGGTGTGTAGCTTTGTTAACTGATCAATCGACCTAAATTAACTCATGCATGCAAAGAATTCTAGTAAACCAGTTGATATTAGAGTTCAAGGGTAATGTAATATTAATTTTAAACTAGTTCAAGTTGTACATGTCGTGCATGCAGTCAAAGAAACACCTATAGGAATTTCACAATCCAAATTTAGGAATTTCCTAAATAATAGGGGGCTAATTCCTTGAGGAATAGTCCAAGGAAATAGGAGCTTGGAGGCTCAAAATTTTGTTAAGTATTGGACAAGGTCAATCAGTCAAGAAAATGATACAAGATACAGGTACAGGTTGAGATCAAACCTGAGCATAGCATATCGTATTCATCTAGATTCTTTGATTAATGTAATACAAATAGTAAAGGGTTTTGAGCAGTTTCTTTCCCCTAGATAAATCTATGCATATATGTGCTAAATATTGGTGCATGATAATGATTTGTGTTCTTTATCGTGAATTTTCTTTTGCGAATGAGTAGAGTAGCTTCTAGTCTTATGATTTAGAAAATTTCTTGAGCAGTTTAGAATCTACAACCTAATTTCTGCAAAATTGAGGATAAGGAGATGAACAAAACTTCCATATCAATATATAGGTAAATAATATAAAGGTGGAAACTCTATTTGACTTTGGTTCATATTTAACATCATCATAGAGGATCTAGTAAGTGAGCTTCAATTGGAGGCATAAATCCATCCTTGTCCATATGCATTAGGATAGGTAAATGAGTATGTACATATGAGAGTTTTGAAGAAGTGTAATATCATATTTTCATTAGTGAAAGCCACATTGATGAAGTGTGGGTAGCTATAGTGCACCTTGATGTTGTGGTGCAATAATTGTAAGTACCTATATCTACATGAGGGAAGTTATTTGCAAGAGGAGAGGAAACCAACACCACCAGGTCAAGGATGAGCGATTTTTAATTATTAATGACCACAAGGAAGGGACAATAATCCATTGTAAGTTCCAACCCATCCTAGTAAGTAACTATCTCTAATAATAAGCTTGTATTACTCTTATTTAGAGATTATTGATAATGATATGAATAAATATAAGTAAATAAGTCTCTAAAGGGGAGCATAAATGATAAGAAACACCAATTTGAGAAGCTTCCACAAGACTAAAAATAAGTGTTCTAGAAGCCTAGGGATATTACCACCTAAGAGATAAATGGAGCACAAGATACATCTATTGCATAGATCTCCATTTCCAAACATAAGACTTTATACTAGTGGTTTATTCTAGAAGAAAACAAAGTAAAGAATCAATCAAAACAATTGTTGGATCAAAGAGTCATATGATTTAGTACTTCACTTGGTGGGTCGTTCTCCTGATAGTACATAATAAGGAAGTAAATTGGAGAACTTGTATCAAACACATATCTATAAATAAGATTAACATAAGAACATTTACCCTCTTCCTAGGTCATTGATCAATTGTTATATCAGTTGTAGCATGCCAAGTGCTTCACTAAATTGGGTCACAAAAAAGGATACCATTGTATATTTTTACTGTATATTCAAAATATTCATGTGATATGCTAAAACAAAAGACATGAATCTTCTCTACTCATTAGTGGAAACAAAAATTTATCAATGAAATCATGAAGCAGAAAAGGAAGAATTTCAATTGCACATAACACAATATTTTTCTGGGGAAAAAAACTTCACAAAACCCCGACTATCTATATTGTATTAATCAGAAGATCTGAGAAGAAAATAAAATGCTTGTTCAACCCGAACAATCTCTACAAAATTACAATCTATCTCTATGCTTCACAAACCAACTCAAGCCAATACTTAGCCAAATCTACTTCTTGCCAAGCCCCTACTTCCTTTTACAATTCCTAAGGGAATTAGCCCATATTTAATTGGGAAAATCCCTCACCACAATTGCACAATCGATCATAGGCCTTCTACTGATTGCATGGACCTCCTTTATAACTCAGAAAATTATACAACTAATATTACGCCGTCCTTGAACTCTAATCTCAACTGGGTCTTCTTCTACACTGACATGCATGAGTTATTTTTGAGTGAATTATTAGTTATTTGATTTATCATTACATGTGAATTAAATCCAATTTAATTCACTTGACCACTCACTAGTTCCTCCAACATTTAGAACTAGTTTAACTGAACTCAGTTAAACTAAATTAAATAATTAAAACTCAATAAGAACTCAACCCGGGCCCCTAAAATTTAGGGATCACTCTACATGACTCTAGATAGACTTCTAACTCGAATTTACTGAGCCAACTAAGTCAACTTAACTTAGTTAACTGCTACAAGCTGTTATGAGAATAGAATTACAATTTAATTCCTAATTTAATTCAAGGGATAATTAAATTAGGATTTTCTTAGTGTTATTTTTAGCACTACCTCTCAACAGGAAAGGGATTATTTGCTACCCTGATCCGGCCTCTATGAAATGAAAATTTTCATCTTGACATTGCCTTTGTCAAAATATCTACATCCTACTCCTCTGTAGGAATGTACTCCAATGACATAATCATCCTCTACACATAATCTCAAATATGGTGACACCGGATGTCAATATGCTTGGATTGATCATGAAACACTAGATTCTCATAGAATTTGATACAACATAATTATCACAGTAAATCAATTTTGGATGCATCTGATGACCAAACAAAGAAACAAGTATCTTCCTCATCCAGATAGCCTCACAAAAAGCTCTACTAGAAACCATGTACTCTGCTTATGTTGAATTGAGTGCAACATATCTCTGCTTCCTGTTGTACCAAGAAACTATTACTGACCCAATCTGCATCTGTGAAGCCTTGAAGCTTCACTCCCTCTGTCTGTTTGTACCAAAGACCAAACTGAGTGGTGCCTCTGAGGTATATCAACACATGTTTGGCTGCTTTCCAATATAGTTTGTTTGGCTTAACGATAGCTTGACTAAGTTGGTTAACTGTTATGAAACCAACTCACAAAAAGATAGAAAAGATAGATTAACGGCTTAGAATTCAACCTCTTCGAGGGGGAAACCTCCTTTACATGACATAAATGAACAATTCTTGGATGATTCAAATGACAAAACCTCCTTTCTATATATAGGAGTCTAAGGAGTCACAATATAACCGGGACGACCTAACAATAATAATATGAAGACACAAAAATAACAATAGAGGGATTCTCTGGGGCATAGTAATAACAATATGGGGATAATAGGGGCACAACAATATTAATAAGGGATACAACTACAATAGTAATGGGGTAATCACTAGTATTATAGGGACCTAACATGCCCCTCTCCTTCAAAAAAAAGTGTTGTCCTCAACGCTTGAGTAGTTCTGGATGCTTCTGTATAAAATTCTCATCCTCCCAGTGGAATCTTTAGTGGATAAGTTCTTCCACTTGATGAGATACTCCAAAATTTATTGATTTCCTGTTTCTATGACTGCTTCCGGTTCGAATATAATTTTTCCTTCCCTCGTCAAGTTCTGGAAATATTGTTTGAACTGGGAGCTTGTCACCTATCACCTTCTTTAAACATGAAACATGGAAAACTGGGTGCACTCGAGAAGTTGCAAGAAGCTCCAATTTGTATGCCATAGTACCAATCTTTTACAACACCTTGTATGGATCATAATACTTTGGTGATAATTTATTATCCTTCTTAGCTTGCTTAAGGGACATTTGTTTATATGGTTGTAGCCATAGGA
>APFE031288670.1:0-13728 GCA_000404065.3 Pinus taeda
TACAAGATATGGTTGGATTCATTTCTTCTTTCTCGATGTGATATTTCAGTTCTTGCACCTTTTTCTTCTTGATATGTCCTTCTATCTTGAGAGTTTGAGTAGTAATTCTTGCCAATGCTTTACAAGATATGGTCTGATTGATTTCTTCTTTCTCTGGGGTTGGGTCCTGGTGTATATCCTCTTTGTTTGATGTTTCTTGATAATTTTCTTCCTCCTCTTCATACTCTATGTAAAATAATTTCTTCTCAGCACACTTATGACCTTTAGTGCATTTTCTATCACAATTGTAACAAGGCCCTTTTTCTCTTTTTTCTTCCAATTGTTGTGGTGTCACCCTTGTAGGTTGTGGAAGGCTAGGAGAAACAACACTTCCATGTTTATAGTTGTGAGGGGTAGAATTCCTTGCTTCCATAATTTTTCTTTCCACTTTTATTGCCAACCTAAATGCCTTCTCTAATGAATCAGGTTCCCAAAGATGAACCTTGTGTTGAATGTTATCCTTTAAAGTCCCTATGGAGACATCAATCCTATACTTCTCTGGAATATCATTTTTCCTTATATTCAATTTTTGAAAGTCCTCAATGTGCTCTGCCATTGAACACTTTTGTTTGAGATTTATCAATTGGCTAAAGAAGGTGTTCTCTTTGTATCCTCATAATGTGCTATCATTTTCCTCCATGAAAATGGACCACGTGACAAGTGGTTTACGAGAACAAAGCCCTTTATACCATAAAAATTGATTCGGTTCTAAATAATTAGATGCAATACATACCTTTTTTAACAGTAGTACACCATGTAGATCAAAATATTTCTCCATCTCTAGTATCCAATTTACCGGATGCTTGCCATCAAACTTCCTCTGCGTCCTCTTTCCAATTCCACTAGTCTAATCGAAATTGGATTCTCCAAGAAAGAGTTATGCAAAATCTCCTAATATTACCCGATTATACACCTTTTTAGAATAGCAAACTTGTATGACGTGCCATGTGTCGCTGTTTTGACCTTCGGATCTGATAAATACACACAAAAAACTACAGTCTGTCCTCTTTTTATAACTTCTTACGAAATTTCAATCTAATGCTCAAAGAGAAAGTTATGACGATTTTCCCAAGGTGACCTGTTTGGAATGTAACTCGGGGGTCTACAAAAACCCTAACTTCCTCAGATTATATCTCCAAAAATATAGTGAGACAGGATCTGGAATTCAGATCAGAGCTTCAGCACGATTTCCTCTCAAATGAGTTGTTTTTTTAGCTTCTAAACCAATGGAGAAAAAAGGTTATAGCAAAAATGCTACAATGACCTGTTTGGAGCAGCGAAACCCTAGAATCCAAAGCTCTGATACCAAATGTTATGAAACCAGCTCACAAAAAGATAGAAAAGATAGATGAACACCTTAGAAATAAGCCTCTTCGAGGGGCAAACTCTTTACATTACACAAATGAACAATTCTTGGATGATACAATGAAAAGACCTCCCTTTCTATATATAGGAGTCTAAGGGGTCATAATATAATCAGAGCCGACATAACAATAATAATGTAAGGGCACAATAATAACAATAGTGGGCTTCTATGGGGCACAAGAATAACAATATGGGGACTACATGGGTACAACAATATAATAAGGGGGTTGTACTAACTATAAGGGGTTAAACTAGTAGTATAGGGGCCTAACACAATCACAACCCATGTTCAAAATGGAGGTTAAGGTTGATATAAATTTGTACCATGACGAGATCAATGCTTTGTAGTTATATCACTAGTTTCTACAACTATAAGTGGATTTAAGTGTCTATCAAATTGAGGAAGAACAAAATATTTCATTTGCATCATTGAAATTGGAGGGCCACGCCATAAATAGGTGGAAAAGCCACACAAAGACCCCGAGGTTGGGGGGAGAGCCTCTAGTGACTAAGTAGGAGGACTTTAAAACCCTCATTAAGTCTTAGTTTATCCTATTGGGTATATAGAGGACTAGTAGATCTGATGGTACTACTTCAGGAAAAATCCATGGCAAAGCATTCAAGAGTATACCATAGAGTTCAAAAATATGGCCATAATGATGGGTATCTCCTAAAAGAACCCAAATTTACTCCTCAAGTGTTTGGGGGGCATACATCACCATTTATGGGAGAAAGCGATGTTGTTCAAGCCCAAATCAGTGGATGAGGCTTGTGTACAAGCACATTATCTAGAGAACATACGCTTAACGAAAGCACAATCAGGTGGATTGAATCAAAAGGAGAAACAAGGTGATTTTAAGGAGGGGAAGAATAAGAATAAAGGGGGGAAAGATAAAAATACAACAACCATGACATACCAATGCAAAGATACCAACAACCATTGCAACCACTGCAACATTGACGAGCATACAAAGGAGTGTTAGAAGTTACATCCATAGCTTAACGTGAAGAACAAAAAGAAAGAAAATAAGAAGAATAATTTCATGGCCTTTGATTTGAGAAACCAAGTTGAAAGCATCACGAATGTGGATGAGAAAATCGTTTATACGTCATTGCATAAGGAGGTAAATATGAGTAGCCTTTAGCAACAGGAAGACAAAGAAATGACAAAACTCTTCCATATAAATATATAGGTCAAGAAGACTAATATTGATGCTCTATTCAACTCAGGATAGTGGGTGAATATCATTGCAACAGATCTAGTTAAGAAATTGGGATTGGAAGTTCGTGATCATCCAATCCCATATCCACTAGGAGGGGTAAATAAGGATTTGGCCATGTGAAATATTAGTGTTTTATATTCACCCTTGTGAGAATTAGGGGAAACATATTCATCATTCAAAAAGATGCTCAAACATAAGAATCTTGTAAGAGAAAGATTCACCTTGGATGGATTAGTTCTTGACAATGCTCTATAGTAGCCAAGAAAATATACCAACCATATCCAGGGTTCATTCTCGAGTATTGACATGTCAATGGAGATATATTTGTATTTTCACCTTGTATTTTAAAGGGGGGGAATCGATGGTCAACTACTAGCTTCAAAGGCATATCAAGCAAGCTTGAGTCACAACCTAAACCATATCTAGTTGCCAAATCCTAGAGCTAGAGTTAGCCACAGCCAAATTCATAGTTATAACCAGAGATGCAATTATGTTCCATGAGCATGATTTGGTTGGTGGCCTATCTTAAACCACTACACACAAAATAATTCAGCTTCCACTACCCATATCATCAGTTTGTGGTGATATTTAAACCATCATAATGGAGCACTTTCAATTCATAGAATACTTCATCTTCTAGCTAGATTCAAAATTGTTCTAGGAATTGTTATGAGCCAAGTTCCATATTTGGTGGTGAGCCTTAAATCACCACCAAAAGAAACTTCAAGTTCTACTACCTCATTTGGTTTTTGGTCTTCCTTAAACCACCATAATTTCAAAGAGCACATCCAATCATTGGCTACCATGCACTTTTGTATTTAAACTCTCTGCTTGGACTCACATGGCTACCTTCAGATTAAGGAGGGGAATGCTGGAAGCATAATCCTCTTAGGTTATGCAAACTTGGATTTTCACTTGAGAGGAAGGTGAAAAACTATAAGTGGATTCCAATAGACATGAGAATTCCAAGAGACCTCTTAGAAGATGAAAACCAAGAGTCAATGAAATATGTGTATATATGTATATCTTGTGAATAAGAGGAAATTCACATTTATCTATTTTCAATCTATTTTTGTGTGAGTTTAACTACAATATGTCTCGATATTCAACCTTCTTGATTATTTAGGGATTCCAATGTTTATCTTTTTGACCTCTTGAATTTTCTTCCTCAATGGTTATTTTAATAACTAGAACATCTAAATTTGATCATCGCGATTGAGAATTGATTCAAGAGACATTGGTACTTTTCTTTTTCCTTTTTGGTATTTCTTTTCTCTCATCATCTTCTTGAGCAAGAAACTCAATGACATTTTCTTCATTGTAAAAAATTTGCCAATTCTCCTAATTATCTGGGACAAATTGATGAAACAAAACCTCTACATGATACAAATTATTAGTTCATTTATAATTAGATAGAGAAGTTACCACCACTAATGAATAAACCCTTTGATTTTTCTTCCTTGGGACAAAAGATATTTCAAAAGGAAACAAGACTTTGCAATAATTCCCAAATTCTCTCTATATAAGCTTTTAGTTTATTCTTCTTTATATTGTACTTCTTGTAAATATAATTAATAATAAGTTTTGAATCTTGAATAACAATAATGTTTTTAATCCCTTTCTACTAAGCAAGTAGTAAATCTTGAACTTGGTACACTCCTATAATTTATAGGATCTCGAGGTACTTGAGTATTGTATCTCAGGAATCTTATTTTGTAAATAGTTGTCAATCTGCCAATGATTTCCAAATAAAAGAAAAATAGAATAAAAAATGAAAAGAGGGTATAAATAAGAAAAGAGAAAAAACAAAAATATTGCAAAAGAATGAAAAATACATAACGACAACATAGTGGCAACCATACTGGGGACGAAAACCCTTCAGATTGAAAAATCATTATTCCCTGGTATTTAATCAATATTTCAATTAAACAAAATTTTTATTATCATAATGAAATACATGATCCGAGATTGTTATCTTGTATATATTGGAGTTTGTTTTTTTTTTTTTTATTAGTTGTGATGAATTTTAATAGACCTAGCTCCCAAAATAATTTTCACTAGATCTCACCCTGATCCCAACCTTGCTGAATTGGTAGATAATCTAGAGAAATTGGTGAGAAAGAAAATATTTACAGAGAGTCAAGGTAGTAATAGTCCATTGTCTAGGTTCAATTCTCTTCTTGAGAATAGTCCTTTTTCAAGGTCTAACACTATTCCAAAGAAATTTGAAACTATTCAAGATATAGAGTTTTATTTTCCTTTCCAGCATAGTTTATTTAAATCAAAATATTAGACTTTTGTAGATCAAAATGTCATTGAAAAAACCATACTACAAACACATATCCCCAAAACCCATCCTTTTGAAATAGATCCTGATCTTGAATCCCTACAACAATTTGATAAGTTACAGGATCTAGTTTCGGTTTTGAACCAAGCCATTGATGAAGCTTATATTCAAAAATCTGTTGAATTTCTAGCTTTAATTGTTGCAGTAGCTTCTTTATCCATCCAGTCTTCATAGTCTGTTAATCCACAACCCCCTAGTCCTACTCATTCCATATTTTATACTTCCTCACCTGTGATATCTCAAATTGTTATTACTACTATCCATGTAGTTATCACAACTACACCTACCACAGGACCAACTTCTAGTCAATCTTTTAGACCAGCTATAGTAGGTAGGTATGCACCTTTGGTGTTACCATGCCAGCTAAATGCTATGCCTGGAGATTATTAATATAAAATTCTGATTTTTGATCACACCGGTTCTCACACTGCTCAGCAGCATGTGGATAGAATGAATGATGTGTTTGACCTTAAAGAAATAGATGAAGCTGGTGTAAAAATGAGATTGTTTGCTCAAATTTTAGGAGGTGATGTCAAAAAATGGTTTAGGAGTTTACCTGCAGGAAGTATATCTAACCTAGATGCATTCCAACAAAATTTTTTAGCTATGTGGGAGATCATGAAAAATCCAATTCAACTCCTAAATGAATATAAAAGATTGAAAAGAAAACCAAATGAAAATGTGGAAGAATATTGTGAATGGTTTAATAATGTTTACAATGCCATTCCAACAGAAATCAAGCCATCCCCTAGCCTAGCTTTAATTGATTTTCCTAATGGTTTCGATGTAGACATGGAATATCAACTTAGAGAGATAGACCCAACAACTTTAGAAGAAAAGAAAGCTAATGCCATAAAGTTGAAGCTAACATCTTAGCGAAGGAGGCCAAACTAAAATTTGAACACATGGTTACTATAAAAGAAGAGCCTTCCACTTCGGCCTTTGATCATAAAATTGATAACTTAGTGAGGGTAGTGAATCAGATGATGCAAAGAGTAAACATAAATGACCAAACTCAAGTGAGAGAGAACCAAAATTATCCTCAAAATAGAAACCAAAACTTTATAAGGAATATTACCCAAATGAAACAAAGAGAACAAAAGGGTCCAGACCAGTAGGTTCAGCCTCCTTTTCAGGAAAACTACACTGATGATGAAGGTAATGTTATTGAAGATTTGGAGGATAATCAAATAAATATGATGGGAATAAATGAGGATGAAACAATTTTTCTCACTCAAGAAGAGCAAGAACTTTTTCTCCTAACTCAAACTGAACTAGACTCTGAAGAATCAGGTGAGTATAAACAAGGTTTTGAAAATTCCATCATGGAGGTCCATACGCAGTATAACCTTAGGAGAAAAAAGAATTCAGACCCTCTCAACAGCAAAAACTCTGATAATCCTGCTAAAAATTCTTCTGAAATTGATATTAGGAAAACTATAGATAGTATTCCTAAGAAAACTATGGACAATTCTGGTAAAAAGAAAGTAGAAATTCTTGTCAAGAAGATAGTTGAAAGTGTTTCTAAAACTACTCAGACTGATATCCCAACCACTACTCGATGAAAAGAGCCCATGTCCAAAGAAATGACAGATCAATCTGAACTTCCCAACCTAGTTAAGATTCAAACATCGTTCAATATTGAGAATGAATTAGCAAATATGAAAATAACTATTCCTCTAACAGAGATAATGAACAAAATCATGTACAGACCCTAAGTGATGAAAGCTCTAAATATAGGGGAAAACATAGACTCTGTAAATCTGAATTATGACAAGCCTGAACTCTTATTTGGACTAGAAGCTGAGGGCAAACCACAGGAAGGAGGAGTTCCTCCATTCTATGTTAGCTTGAATATTCATGACAAGATTCTCCATAATTCTATGCTAGATTCTTATGCCTCCCACAATTTAATGCCTAAAGCTGCTATGGAGAAATTATGATTTGACATTACTAGACCTTATAAAGACTTGTATTCATTTGATTCCAGCAAAGTAAGATGCCTAGGTCTCATCAAATACCTATGTGTTACTTTAGCTCAAATCCCAGCCAAAAGTATAGTAATGGACATAGTGGTTGCAGACATTCCCCCTAAGTATGGCATGTTGTTGTCATGCTCACAGGGAGCAAAATTACAAGGTACCCTACAGATGGATATGACCTTTACCACCATACCAGCTTTTGGGAAGCAATGAAGATTAACTTTGATGAAATTCATGGTGAGTAGTCAAGAGAAACCCCACAATTATCCACTTTGCTCTGTCCACAAAGATTTAGACTCTTTCATTCTTTATAATGATGGAGATACTAACACTCAAGTGATCAATGATGAAATTGAAATTTGTAAAACAGACCCAAACCAAACAAAAACAATGGAACCAAATACTCCTCCTGAACCTCTTTGGAACATGAGCTATTATGGATCTTGTAGAAAACATGGTTCTAGAGCAGGAATATGGGTGGTAAACACAGGGAAAAATCATGTTGAGGGTCACACATACAAGCTAAACTTCCAATGTACCAACAACATAGTAGAGTATGAAGCCCTTATATTAGGATTGCAGTTGTTAAAAAAGTTAGGTGCCAAGAGAATATCCATTCAAGGGGATTCTGAATTAATTATAAAACAAATTAAAGGAGAGTATTCAGCTAAACATCCTAGAATGAGAACATACAAAAATGTAGTGCTTGATTTTTTAGAAAGTTTTATTGAAGATGACCTTCCTACAATTCCTAGAAAATAAAATATCATTCCAAACAATCTGGTCTTTTCAGCCAGCTCTTGTAAAATGCCTTATCCTAATCAAGATTATGCAGTGGAGGTGAAACATCAACCAACTGTACTAGATAACATGAAGTATTGGCAAGTGTTTGGAAATGATAAACAGATTGAAAGTTTTTTGCAATCTAAAGATGAATTTCAAGATGATAGTATAGATTTGGAACCTGAATTAGAAAATCAAGAAGTTGTACATTCTAGTTTAGAAAGGTAGTCAGAAAATTCAGATGTAAATACACCCATAGATAAAGTTGTAAATAAATTACAGTTGCTCGAAATAGACCCAGAAAAAAAACAAGAATTTGAAACATTCCAGCTAAAGGATCATGTTTTTCCTAGAGGTTTAGTTCCATTAGAAGAATTATTTGATTTCAATGATGTGGCTAAAAATCCTAAGATTGAGCCCACAAGAGCAGCAGTAGAAGGCTATAACATAGGCAGTGAAAATGACCCCAAAATCATAAAACTGTCCAAATCAATCCCAGCTGCTGAAAAACAAAAATACATTGCTATATTAAAGGATTTTAGTGATGTTTTTTTCCTGGAGCTATGAATACCTTAAAACATATGATACATATATTATACAACACAAAATTTCAATTAGAGAAGATCATAAACCATTTAAACAAGAGCTCCGAAGAATAAATCCAGTTCTAGTACCTTTGATTGAGAAGGAAATTAAAGGAATCTATGACTCTAAAATCATAGTTCCTCTTAGGTACTCTAAATGGGTTTCCAATATTGTTCCAACTAGGAAGAAAACAGGTGAAATCAAATGATGCATATATTTCAGGAACCTTAATAAAGTCTCATTAAAAGACAACTACCCTTTACCAAAAATGGATCATATTCTATAGAAGGTAGTTGGTTCTTCTAGGATTTCTTTACTAGACGGTTTCTTGGGTTATAATAAGGCTTTAGTACACCCTGACGATCAAGATAAAATAGCCTTTAGTACTCCATGGGGTACCTTCATGTATGTGAAGATGCCCTTTGGGTTAATGAATGTTGCGACCACATTTCAAAGGGCAATGGATATTTCTTTTGCTAATGAAATTGACAGATTTAAAGTGATCTATCTAGATGACGTCACTGTTTATTCTAAAACTGATCCAGAGCATTTGTCACATCTGAGAAGAGTATTTGAGAAATGCAGAATGTTTGGGATTTCACTAAATCATAAGAAAACATTGTTTTGCCTTAAAGAGGGAAAACCTCTTGGTGATATCATCTTTAAAGAAGGTATAAAAATTGATCCCAAAAGGATTGATTCTATTCTGAAAATCAATCATCCAAGAAACATTAAGGAACTTCAATCGTTTATTGGCAGAATAAACTTCCTAAGAATATTTATCCCTAACCTTGGAGAACTTCTCAGAAACATAACGAAAATGATAAAAGGAGATTCGGAAATAAGATGGAACATTGAAGCTAGGCAATCATTTGACCAAGTTAAGAAAGAATTGACAAAAGAACCAGTCCTTATCAGTCTAGATTTTACTAAGGATTTTATAATTTTTTCATTTTCTTCTGAACATATTGTTGCAACTTTTAGAGAAAAATGATGATGGATATGAAAAACCCATTGCTTTCTTTAGCAAGGCTTTAAGGGATGCTGCACTTAAATATAATATAATGGAAAAGCAGGCCTTTGCATTGATAAAATAAATTAAAGACTTCAGAGTATATATCCTCCATTCTCACCTAATTTCTTATGTACCAAATGTTGTAGTTAAGGATATTTTGACACAAAATGGGCCAGATGGTAAAAGAAGCAAATGGATTGCCATGATTCTTGAGTATGACATGGAAAATCAAACCAACCAATCTTATTGAAGGACAAGGATTAGCAAAATTGGTGGTTGAATCTAACTTTAATGCTTTGGATATCAAATTTATAGATGCATTAGATGATCAAGAGGAGCAAGCGGCTCCACAACTAGATGAGGCTTTCATGACCTCACCCTGGTATGCAGACCTTATTTATGTTCTATTTAATTTAAATGATCCTCCTAGTTTGACTAAGACAAAGGCTAGATTTTTGAAGTTGAAAGCAGCAAAATTTTGCATCATAGATAATGTTTTATATTGGAAAGATGCTGGTGGTATTCTACTAAAGTATCTGTTGAAAGATGATGCAGAAAGAACAATGCAGGAGTTCCATGAAGGTGACTGTGGTGGCCATATGTACTTGAAAACTACTTCTAATAAGTTCCTTAGAGTTGATTTTTACTAGCCTACACTTTTCCCAGATGTTCATAAAAAGGTAACCTTTTGCCATAAATGCCAAATATTTGAGGGGAAAAGAAAGCTTTTGCCTCTACCTTTGAAACTCATATATTTTGAAAGTCCTTTCCAACAATGGGGGTTGGATTTCATTAGAGATATCCATCCACCATCCTTTGCCCAACATAAATGGATCCTCACTGCTACTGACTACTTCACCAAATGGATTGAGGCCACACCCTCTAGAATAGCCACAAATTTTGTTATCATCAAATTCTTATAAACTAATATCCTATCTAGATTTGGTTGTCCAAATAAGCTCATTACAGAAAATGTTGCAACCTTTAGATCTAATAAAATGATCAATTTATACAAAAAATACCACATCACTTTGGGACATTCAACTGCTTATTACCCACAGGGTTATGGGTTGGCTAAATCTTCAAATAAAAGTTTGGTGAACATTATTAAGACGCTGTTAGTAGAGAACACAAATTCATGGCACAACAAGTTGATAAATTCACTTTGGGCTGATAGGCTCACCACAAAGAAATCAATTGGGATGTCACCATACCAATTGTTTATGGAATGGATGTTGTTTTTCCATCCTCTTTGGGAGTTCCATTCATAAAGATAATTCATGAATTACAAGTTGAGCCAAATGACATCCAAATGAGAATTGATCAGACAATCCAATTGCAACAGTCTAGGGAAGAAATATATAATAAGACTCGGGTCATCCAGGAGAACATCAAAAAGGTTTTGGATAGAAGAACCAAAGAAGATTATTTCACCTTGGGTGATAGAGTTTTAAAGTGGGATTCTAGAAGAGAGGACAAAGGAAAGCATGGAAAATTTGACAATCTGTTGACAGGCTCTTATGTCATTTATGCTTTCAGAGGACACAATGCATTTTTTCTCCAAAATCTAGATGGGACAGAGATGCCTGGTGGACCAATGAATGGGAGAATGTTGAAACACTATTTATTAGAGAAATGGAGATTTTTCTAGCATTAATCATTGTAAATATCACTGTCTTTATTATTTTGATTGGGTGACCTATTAACAGAAGTTGAAGCCTGCAGAGAAGGCCTTAAGCTTCCATTGATATGTTACCATAAGTACTTCAACAAATGGAATTAGAGGTGGATATTTCTTAAATAGAACACTCAAGTCTACTGATCAAATGTTCTTGGCACCTCAGAGGGAGAGTGCCATCCCCAGTTGGAGCCACTGTTAGGGTCCTATAATTTATAGGATCTCAAGGTGTTTGAGTATTGTATCTTAGGAATCTTATTTTGTAAATACTTGTCAATTTGCCAATGATTTCCAAATAAAATAAAAAATGAAAATAGGGTATAAATAAGAAATGAGAAAAAACAGAAATATTGAAAAAGAATGAAAAACACTGAACGAAAACAAAACTAACACTTCATATTCACCTTTTTTATTTTTATAGGCAAAATGCAAATTGAAAAGAATATTGAAAACATTCTCCATCTAGGATTTCAAATATTATACTAAATATTGATCTTGTTCTTAAAGAAGCACCATCAAAGAGCATTTTCCATCAAATTTGCGATACATTTACGCTACTATTATCTATGATATCTACATTGTTAAATATGGCATAATTTCCATGGCCATTATCAATATAGTTGGTTACTCCATTAATCTCATTTTTCTCGAATAATATAGGATTCCTTGATTCCATTGCCCTTATCATATGGCCATATTTATTTGGAAGAATTATGCAACTTATATCATTCATCATTTATCCCGCTAGTGGAAAACTTTGTTCTCTTCTTAAGATGAATCCATATGCAAGAGGTAACTCCACCACTATTGTAGTAAAAATAGTTGTGATATTTGGTGTCAAACTTATAAAAGCATATAAATATTTTATCTCACCATAATCTAGTAACCTTCTTGAATCAATTGCACAAATACTTTTTCCAATCTCATAGTACTTAGTGCAACTTAAACCTATCTCTTTCATGATGTAAGGTGGCATGATATTATTGGTTGCACCACTATCCACCAAATAATTGTGTAGCATAAATATTGGAGCCTCTACTGATATGTAAAAAGGAGGAAACTTTACCTCGAGTCTTCAAAATAGGAGAAAGTATATTCTACTTATGAGATATATTAGTGGTATTTACTCTCATATTGATGTATCTTCATTTTTAAGAACTTTGAGAAGATTCTCTCTTTGTTGAGGAATATTTATCACCTTTGAAAATGGTAGAGTGATTTGGATATTGTGTAAGTCATCCATAATATCATAAGACATTTGAATTGGATGTGATGGATTATTATGCTTGCTTTAGGCTAGTCGAGATTTATCATGATGCACATTTCTTTGTGCTAATATTTCTCCTTGATTCCCTATATTGTGTTTAGATGGACCCTTTATTTTTTCTTTATTCAACTGAGTGATTTCTTGTATAATGTTTTCTTATTCCATAAAATCTTTATTCTCCAATATAGACTCTTATTCTAATGAAAATACTTGGTCGTCTCTTATTTTTGTAGACTCTAAGGTGCTAAAATTTTCTTTTGTAAGAATTTGAGGAAAGTATATGTCTTCTTCTTCTTTCATTTCTTCATCTTCCAGTAATATAGAACTTACATTTTCAAATCTTGGAGGCCTATTTGCCCTTGGAGGTGCATTGTTAATCTTATGACCTTGATCAAGCCATTCTCTAAAACCATATGTTGGTCCTCCAATATTTTATTCAGGTCAAGACCTCTGCTCATCTTGTTTCTTTAATATTATTATTTCATTCTACATTTTTTCAATTGTTTTAATCAATTGAAAGTTTTCTAAATCAATTTTCAAATGAGATGGTTCTTACAATGCATGAACAATTTTCACATTAGGAAGTATTCCATGGAAACTTCCTCTTCCAACTATTGCATCTTGATTACTTCGTGCAATTGTTGGATTCTTTGTTTCTTATACTTTGAAGGAGGACATTTATGTTCGTAGTTATCCAAGATATAGATTGGCATTTCTTTCAAACATATCTTCTTCCATTTCTTACACTCTCCTCATGGCTTCTTATAATGTATTAATATGTGCAAATTTTATATCATACTTAACATTTGTTTGCATTGCATTTTTGTAACACCCAAATATGAATGGGTCATTAGGATGAGTATCTTGAGGTATTTGTTGCAAGGTTTTGAAAAACCAAAGATTAAAATGTCTAATATTCTTATTATTTTCAATATGGATAGGGGTAAACTAGGTAAGTATGGCATAATATGTAATTAGCTTGGTATAGCTTCCTATAAAAGCTTCTTCTATGTCATCGAAAGAGCTAGTTGAAGTACTAGGAAAGGAAAGATGCTAACTTCATAGGAGACTCCTATTATAGTTTGAAGAAATATCCTAACTGTAATGTCTTCATCTACATTCCCTTGCATGTCACAAATAGTTAGGAATTGATCCATATGCTTGTTTGTATTCATGTTAATTTTTATGGTATGTTCTATGATTACTTCAATTAATTCAATATCTTATCATCATTGACAATAATTGTAGATAGATCATCAACAATACATACAAGAAGATATAAGATGATTTCATTACAACGTAGGGTCCCAATTCTATATCTAGGTAGGTACCCATTCACGAAAGGTCATGTCCTTGGAGACATGAAACTTCAAAACTACTTATTAGTTAATTATTCATTATTTATGATTGTTGTATATATATATATATATATATATGAAGGGGA
>APFE031288674.1:7867-27609 GCA_000404065.3 Pinus taeda
AACCTCAGGTAAATCATACTCAAGTTGCTCCAAAGATGAATATCAATAGAAATTACAATCACCAGGTCCATAGATTCGATAATCGCAGGAACTTCTTTAATGGTCAATGTTTCTCATGTTATAATTTTGGACACAAAGCTGCTTAATGTGTTGCTTACAAAACCATCATGACTAGAGAAGCATGAAATCAAAGGAATGTGACAGGAATCAAGAAAAGTTCCTATAATAACTTTTCTCTTCTTGAAAATAAAATAGAATTCTCAATCTATAACAACTTTGGCCATGAAGAATCTGAATGTAGGAGCAAATTTCAGCAAACATATCAAAAGGAGCAAACTCCATTAAATTCCAAGATATGGAGAAGGAAAGAACCTCAAACAGAAAGATGTGGTATAACCTTGTATGAAGAAGGATAATAAAATTAGTGGTACATCGACAGTGGATGCCCAAAATAGATGAAAGGTGACAAAGAAAAACTTGACTCATATAATGCCTTAGAAAAGGAAAAGAATGTCTCATTCGGAAATGAAACTCCTGCTGTCATAAAAGGTAAAGGCTCTGTTTTCTTGAAAGAAAAGGTTAAAGCCAGAAATATTATGCATGTATATAGTCTAAAGCATAACCTATTGAGTGTCAGTCAAATGTTCAAGGAAATGAAGTGGTGTTTCGATCAAACGGATGTGTTGTTCGTGAACTTGATACAGGAGAAACCATGATCAAAGGTACAAGAACTCCAAACAACTTATACATACTCAAGGGAGGACAACAACAATTCTATCTAAGCAAAAATGATGAAAATTCGCTGTGGCATAGAAGATTGGGACATCTAAGCTTTTCTCAAATAAGAAAAGCATGAAGATTCCAGGTTGTTCGTGATCTTCCAGATATCAGCATCCCTGAAAATACAATATGCAAACCATGTCAATTCGGTAAGCAAACCTTAGCTCACTTCAGTGAAAAGGAAGGGTCAGCTAGTAAGCCTCTTGAACTTGTCCATACTGGTTTATGTGGATCATTAATGAAAAAGTAACCTTGTGGAGAAGAATACCTTATTTTGTTCATTGATGATTTTTCCAGAATGTGTTGGATAGGTCTTCTAAAGCATAAAGATGAAGCATTCAAAAAGTTCAAAGCCTTCAAAACTTTGGTTGAAAATGATTCAGATCGCAAAATCAAATGCCTCTAATCTGATCGAGGAGGGGAATTTACCTCAGATGAATTATTTGACTTTTGTGAACAACATGGAATAAAAAGGCAGTTCTCCACCGCAAGGACTCCTCAGCGAAATGGAGTGGTAGAAAGAATGAATAGAACTGTTCAACAAATGGCTCGAGCTATGCTAGATGAATCTAGAACACCTACAACCTTCTGGGGTGAAGTTGCATTCGACGCCATAATTATTCTCAACCAAGCAAATATTCGGGTAAACAACACTCAAACTCCATATGAACTTTGGTATGGTAAGACTTCTACTGTAAAATACTTCAAAGTTTTTGGAAGAAAATGTTATATCAAAAGGAGTGATGAAAAACTTGGTAAGTTTGAGCCTAGAGCAGATGAAGGTATTCTTCTCGGTTACTCTTCTCGAAGTAAAGGATATAAATGTTATAATAAAAGACTTGGGAAAATTGTTGAAAGTATTGATGTTGTAGTTGATGAAGCATGCACAAATCCAAAACAGATAAAAGCTGAAGATTATGACAATGAAAAAGATGGGGATTACTTTCCCATATCAAATCATAATGATTTCGAAGAAGAAACTAATGAAGCACCAGAAGAAGAGATAATGGTAGAAGAAAAGACTTCGTCCAGGTATGTTCAGAAAAATCATCTAGAAACTCAAATTTTAGGGGAAAAAGAGGTAGGTGTACATATAAGAAGAACTATTACAGAAACCTCAAGCTATCTAGCATTACTATCTTCACTGAACCTCAAAATTTAAATGAAGCATGCAAAGATGAATGTTGGGTGAAGGCCAATGAAGAATTTGAGCAAATTGAAAAGAATAATACTTGGGAATTAGTTCCTAGACCCCATGATAAAAATATCATAGGAACTAAATGGATATTCAAAAACAAGCTGAATGAAAATGGAAAAGTTATTAGAAACAAGAAAATACTTGTTTGTAAAGGATATGATCAACAAGAAGGTATAGATTTTGAAGAAACTTTTGCAGCTGTTGCTAGACTTGAAGCCATGAGGATGTTTCTTGCTCTTTCTAGCTTTCAGAAATTCAAAGTATACCAAATGGATGTAAAATCTACCTTCCTTAATGGAGACTTAGAAGAAGAAGTCTATATTGAACAACCAAAAGGATTCATTCTTGGAAATGATGCAAAACTTGTATGCAGACTCAGAAAGGCTCTTTATGGTCTAAAACAGGCTCCAAGGGCTTGGTATTACCGCCTTGACAAATATCTCCACCAATAGGTTTTTCCAAAAGGATCAACAGATAGCAATCTATATATAAAGATTGACACTGATAAATTTCTAATAATTGTTGTTTATGTTGATGATATAATTTTTGGTAGCAATGAATAATCCATGAGTTAGAATTTTGCTTCAGTTGTGGAGTAAGAATTCGAAATGTCCTTGCTTGGTGAACTTACCTATTTTCTTGGTTTACAAGTTTAAAAAAATAAATATGGTATTTTTCTTTCACAAACCAAATATCTCAAATAGATCTTGAAAAAGTACAACATGGAAGATTCTAAAGTAGTATGTACCCAAATGGTAACAAGATGCAGTTTCTGCTCAAATGAAGAATCAACAACAATACATCAACCAACTTACAGATCCATGATTGGTAGTCTGCTTTATCTAATAAGTACCCGACCTAACATCATGCATGTAGTAGGAATCGTTGGAAGATTCCAAGGAAATCCAAAGGAATCACATCTTCAGGAAGTCAAAAGTATTTTCAAATATCTTCAAGGAACATTGAACTTTGGTTTATGGTATCCTAGAGATACAGATCTTACTCTTCATGCATATACAGATGCAGATTGGGTAGGAAGTGTTGATGATAGAAAAAGCACCAGTGGTGGTGCACTATATAAGTCCATGCTCCCCCTGCGTACTGGTATAAGTCTGCACTAGTACAAGATTGTAAAAATATTTTCTTATCATTAAAAGAGGACAGAGATGACAATAGCAGGTAGTTTTTACCCACATTGGGTTTCCACCTTATATCTTGGTGTTCATATGTGTTGCTTATGTGTGATGATTTATTCTGCTTTTACTGCACTATCTAATAAATCTCTGATATACTGGTTAAAGTTCAATGTATGATAAACTAGGTAAATCAAAATTTCTCTGCATATACGCTGGTTGCTTTAAGTACAGTCATGTGTACACACTAGTTCAATTAGCTGAAGTAGCGTATACAAATCTGTTTGGGAAATAAAATTATTGATCTTATAATGCTAATTCATCCCCCCTCTCAGTATTATTTCCAACAGTGGATGACCATTTTGTGGAAATTATCCACTTCTTAACTATGGGGATGGTTCCAAAAGGATACACAAGTTAACAAAAGAAGGAATTAGTAGTGTGCAGCCGACGTTTCAGTCATTACGAGAAATTTGTATAAAATGGGTGTAGATGAAATATTGTGAAGATACGTGCTGGACTTTGAGTGTGATAGCATTCTCGCCCAAGGTCACGGGGAAGATGCGGGAGGCCATTATGTAGGCAAAGAAACTGCGCAAAATATTTTGTCCACAAGGCTATGGTGGAAAAATTTGCTCAAGGATTCCAAGGCATACTGTAAGGAGTGGGATGCGTGTCAACGAATTGGTAGAAATTCGCGAAGGGATGAGTTACCACTATATCCTCAGGTGTCTTTGTAGGTAGTTGAGAAGTGGGTGATTGATTTTGTTAGGCCAATTCAGTCCCCTGGAAAGAAAATGGGCATGCACTATATTATCACTACAACATAATATCTAACTAGATGAGAAAAAGCACAACCGTCAAGGATTGTACAGGGGCTACGACTGCAAGATTCTTGTTTGAGTATGTCTTAACAAGATTTGGGTGCCTAAAAGTGTTGATGAGTGACCAGGGTATGCACTTTCTGAATGAAACAATCAGCATGTTGACTGAGTAATTCCAAATATACCATCTTAAGAGTACACCATATCACCTGTAGACAAATGGAACTCTTGAATACTTTAACAAGATTTTGGAGAACGTGTTGACAAAGATCTGTAACGTGCAGTGGAATGACTAGGATGTGCACGTACCTACATTACTTTGGGCTTATAGGACTACTTGTATGACACTGATAGGGAAAACGCCATTCAGATTAGTATATGGGGTCGAAGTCATGATGCCGATGGAATATATTGTCCCTAGCTTGCGCATAACAACCTTGATGGATATGGAGGATCACGAGACCTTGGAAGAATGGCTTGTAGAGTTGATGGAGCTCGAAGAAGACCGATTTTTGGTAGGATTCCATCAATAAGTCTAGAAGGAACGCGAAAAGGCATGGAATGATCACCATTTCAAGATTCACACATTTAAGGTAAATGATCTTGTCCTGTTATATGATAGTAAGTTCACTAAATTTCTGGGTAAATTCTAGATGCATTGGTTAGGCCCATATATTGTCAAGGAAATTACAGATGGTGGCATAGTTCAGCTCGTGAAGCTAAATGGGGAGCCCTTCCCAGGAAGAGTGAATGTGAGCAGGTCAAAATTGTATACAGGGGATCCTACACAATGAATATATGGTAGCAGGATAGTCTTAGTGCTCCAGGCAGTTGCAAGGGAGCACGTGACAATAAACTACATTGCCCATGTTGGAGGACAAGGAAACGGCTAGGTTGCATGGAGAGAGATGAAGATGAAACAACTGAAGTTGTTCTCAGGAAGCTGCGCCATGGGGGAAGGTACCATGTAACCTAGCAGGAAAATGACCGGTAGAGTTACTATTCATGACTTGAAGGCCAGAAAACGGTTAAGTGGAGAGGGGTGGTGGCAATTAAGGAAAACATATTTGAAGATCTGCCACCAAAACACCATTTATTATTAGAATTTGGGGGGAACAGTTGGTTTTGAATTAAAAAGCCCCTATAAATTATGCATGTCGGTCCAATAGAGAACATTTTCCCCCCTAAGACTTGTTGGTGAATTTTGTTGTGTATTGCACATGAGCCGAGCATTATTGGAGGAATTTTTTCACGCCCTCCATTTGTGAACTATTCTGAAGAAGACTGGGAGTTATTCACTGACAAGATGACTTCCATTAACCCCATCGAAGCCATGATTTTGGAAGCAGCTGTGTTTGACTTGCCATGACCAAAAGTGTCTAATATGGACACTACCCCTGCTGCGCCCATGATGCCTAGGTCGCCCAGGCTAAAATAGACTGTGGAGAAAGAAAAACAACCTGCTATAAAAGAAAAGCAACCAACCGCAAAGGAAAAACAAAAGAAGTTGGTGCCAGTACACATGCGAAGCAAAAAAAGGATAGGTAGCCAGAAAAAGTAGTGGACCTAGAGGAAGAAGAACTTTAGGGAATTGAGGATATTGATGCTGAAAGGGTGGAGCCTATGACGAGGCTACCTAAGTATATCCCTCCATGGAATGGAAAAGATAAGATCACAAAGGATCTTGATACGGGGAAATTCTTAGTGTCAACACCTTGCTTCTTGAGAAAATTTTCTTCGAGGGTCCTAGGCTGGCGTGCATTCCAATGCTTAAAATGGAATATTGGGACCTCGTGAACCACATAAAGTTTTCGCACTTGGAAAATCACAAGTACATGTAGAAGACCTACTTTGATGACATGAGGGTTAC
Organism: Pinus taeda; assembly: GCA_000404065.3. NCBI lineage: Eukaryota > Viridiplantae > Streptophyta > Pinopsida > Pinales > Pinaceae > Pinus > Pinus taeda. Next base: position 13,673 of record APFE031288674.1, read on the forward strand.
AATTTTGGAGCCCATAAAGTGGTTGCTCGGTGTTGAGCATTTAGGATTGCTCAATCTACTATTGGTGCCACATTATCATTTTCCCCCCACTAATACAGTCTGTGTGTGCCAACTCCTCATGATGGTGCATGATGGGTGCCTATGGCTAGGTGATCCTATCCCCATCACTAACATGTTGATCCACAGGATCACTAAGTTACCTTACAAAGGTGCAAACCCTGCCAAAGAATTTGGGGGAAAAACTGGAGAGAAAGAATTGGTAGATAAAATAAAGGAGTTTGGTCTGATTAAAAAATCTTGAGGGTACTGTATCACATCCATAGCAGACTTGAAAGTACAGTTGGCTGCCTAGATTTTAGCAGGAAAAATAATGAGAAAATGATGCGCCGATGAAGTTCAGTGCCGGTAATACTGATCACATCGCAGTGCGCGAAGGGGGTTTAATAGAGTTGGGCCAAGTATCTATGTCAGGAGTTCCTCGCAAATTTCCGTGAGCCCCAGGAGGAGAGCAAGCCATTTCACTATGGTTGGTTGTTGTTGTCAATTATTTTGGTTTCTTGGAGGTTACGAGAGGACAACCAGTTTCCTCCGCACAAAGAATAATTGCCTAAGGCAAAGCAATTTGCCTCATTATGGGCCTCAAAAGATCCAGAGCGTTTTAAGGAGACAAAGATATTTTGGGTGTTAATGCAAATGGACATGCAAATGGCGGTTAACGAACAACCAAGTTTGTCTCCCACCTTGTACATGCAACTCTCGACTTATGGAGAATTCAAAGTCGATTTTCATAGGGTCTCGACCAAAGTGCAAAAGGACACTGAGTAGAAATGCCACGCATTGCCTTATATGGTGACAAATACAAATATCGAGGATGTTGTTGGACTTTGGCTACGGGAATGGTGCACACCTACAGAGTTAGATGTAGGGACAAGCATAGGCACAGAAAGACCTACTGCGCAGAAGCGGAAGGATGCAGCTCATAAGTCACATGCACATTGGTTGAGCAAAGGAGGAAGGACGCTGCTATGATGGCTACAGAGAAGGCTTGTATGGATAAGGAGCGCACCGAAAAAGCACAGGTGGAGCACAAGAAGAAGGATGCATAGGATAGAGAAAAGTCTGCTTCCCACCATACTGATGAGAAAGAGCTATCAGAGCAAGGAGGAGGTGGTAGTGAGGAGAAAAACACTCATTTCATACTGAAGAAGCTTATGCAGGAACAACAAAGTGGGTAGTGAAAGAAGCAGAAGTCTGATAAGCAGACATATCTTGATCCCATGGTGCTAACTGAGGGAGATCTTGATGATATCAATGAAACAATCATGGACATAATGACAGAGGTGCTGCAAAAATTCAAGTAGCAATACATGCAGATGCTCGGGAGCATCCAGAAGAATTTTCACACTCTACAGATCTAGGTGAAGAGAATTCAGGTAGATGTCGAGAATGTGAGTGGTGTGTAAGCCAGCCTAACACATGGAAGGAGTGCAATATCAAATATTGGCTGGCCTCAGGATGTCAAAGTCTTTCCTTTTCCTAAAGGGTTAGTTTGTGTGGAGGTAGAGGAGCAGCGCGTGGTGCTTCACACAGTGAAAGATATGGGGCTGAACCTTGCTACACTACCACTTGAATCTTTGCATGCACTACATTAGGGGGTCATGGAAGAGCTCAAAATCAGAGAATAGCACACACTCATTGCCACCAGTGAGTTCAAAGTCAACAAAAACAGCTGTTCGTAGAAAAGACTTAGGCCCTGAAGGGGTAGGAGGAGTTGCATGCACAACGTTAGAACTTGGTTACAATGATTGAGTAGGCCTGCAAATTCGTCCCTAAGTTAGGTATACTTGATGATGTAGAGGCCTCATCCAAGGTAAGGAAGTTGGCTACTGCAGTGTGTGCTTCAAAGGAGAAGGTATACAAGGTGACTTTCGACTTCATGATGCAGATAGCTGAACTGCAGTTGAATTTGTAGCCAACCACACCGCTAGAGGTGCGGGAAAAAAGGAATGCGGCAATTAAAGGATCCATGGCTGGGCTAGATGTCGTCGTTCAAGGGTGCGACAAGCTCTTTAGTCAGGTGTTGGGCCTGTGGGATACTTTGCAAGAAGATATTACACTACTATAGTTGAGCACATAAATTAGGGAAGAAAAAAAATAGTACAATGAGCTCAGCATGATAGTGCAGACGTTGGCACCGGTTCTGTGTTTCATGTGCCCATAGGAAGGTAAAGAAAAATTGCTACAGATATAGGAATTATAGAAGAAGAATTTTGTTCTCAGTGCACGAATTGAGCCTTGGATAGAGGAATCTATCCATTTCTCATAGACCATTCTTGAGAAGCTGAAGGATATGCAACAAACACAGAGGACTATACAAATGACAGTAGAGGGACCAAACACAGAGAAACTGGTCCAGGAAGTGCAACAAGCAACATAACAAAGTAAAATAGAGATACAAGAATTGACTAAAGCATTCAATGAACTCCACCAGAAAGTGGAACAACCAACTGAGTGACTCGAGGGTGAGTCACGCTCTTTGTGTTGGGGGCCTATTGGGATGGGGTCTCCTAGGTCAATTTGGGGTTAACAAACCCAAATTTTGTATATAATTTTGTAAGAGAGGTAAAGTTTCTGCGATTTGTGGATGCAGAGTGCATAGATGAATAAGAGTAAAAGTGTCTTAGCCCCTTGTTTTAAGTAAAGTTTTGAGTCAGTTTTGAGATTCACCCATGGTTCGCGGACCATGGCATTGTATGAAAAAGTATATAAATAGTTGAGCCTTAGTGAAAGGAAGAGGTAACTAGAAGAACTTAGATAGAGAATTGGGTTCATAGAAGAGTCTTAGGCAAGAGCTAAGGCAAGAAGGCTCTACTTCTTGTGCTTAGGTAGAGAAAGGAAGGTTCAATAGTTGAGTTCATGGAGGCCTAGGTAGAGTCTGCAACTAAGTGCACATAGGCCTAGGAAGAGTCCACAACTAAGTGTGCGGACCCTTGCAGCTGTGTGCGCAGGGTAGTTTGGGTCTGTAATAAGTGAATTGAGATCAATAAAGACAGTTTTCTGAATAATTACTGAGTATTTCTATTTATATCTATTAATGTTATATGCTGCTGATGAAGGACATGTTTTATGAAACACTGATTGAATTCTACATGATTATCTTGAATCTATCCTAATAATGTACACAATGAATGCTTAAACACTTCAACGAATATTACAGTGGTTCCTTTTATGTTTTCTTAATGAATTAATTAGATCTACATGAAATCCCATTGAGGATTTCTTTCTGATGTGCGTAAATATGTAAATAGACTGTTAAAGGTCCGCAAAGACTGATCATAGACCTTTATGAAGGTCTGAAGGCTATTTTAACAAAGTTATAGTAATGAGCCCTAGAAGTCTGTTGATCTACACGAAGATAGATCTAAGGCATTGGAAGACATCACACTAGTCTCTAGATGCATAAACTTGGTTCTTGCATCCCCTCTTACTACTTTGGGTAAGACTGAAACCTACGCTATGTGGGTTGTTGCCGAAAGGGCCAGTAGTGTAGGGCTTTTTTGGTTGGTGTAACTAACTCTGAACCCGGGCCAAGACCCCCTAAGGCAACGTCGGGATAAAAATCCTCAATGGAAGGATTTTGGACATTTTCTCCTTGATCTTCTATCAAAGGAGGCTCATACAACCTAAAGTTTTCAACATTAACAACAACATAAATTTGCATATATGAAGGCAAATCCAACCTAAAGATATTGTTACCAATCTTTTCCAAAATTTTGAATGGACCATATCTAATTGGTTTTATCTTTTTACCTTCTCCTTGGAGCCACTCTTTTCTAATGTGAAGCCAAAATTCATCATCGAATTGGAACTTGTGATCTACATGATGCTTGTCATGCCTTGCTTTGTACTTGCCTTGGCTCTTTTCCAACTGTTCTTGAACTCTTTGGTGTACCAATTGTATTTGTTCAATGAACCTTCTTTCTTTGTCTATGTCACTATGACCATCAATAGCAACATCCTTTCCAAAAATGAAATCCAAAGGAGACTTAGGCAAGTATTGCAAACATGCCTCAAATGACAATGTTTGTGTTGAAGAGTTCTTGGCCTGGTTATAAGCATGATTAATGTAGTGCAAATGTTCATGTCACAACTTAGGATGATTGTTGTAATATCCATGAAGAATATGTATCACTATACTATTCACCACCTCTGTTTGACCATATGTTTGCAAATGAAATGCTATACTCTTTCTAAATTTGGTGTCCATGAATCCCCACAAGCTTGACCCAAAATTCCCAACAAAGTGAGAATATCGATCACTAACAATGGATGTGGGCAATCCAAAATGCACCCATACATTCTAAAAGAATAACTAAGCAGTTTGATCAGCTATACTTTTCTTTTTAAAGGGCATAAAAATATACATTTTGCTAAACCTATCCACAACTACATACAAATAATCATGACCTATTTTTGACAATGGAAGACCCCTTGCAAAATCCATAAAAACACTCTCCCAAAGTCGTGAAGGAACTAGAAGTAGTGTGTACTATCCTAACTTCCTATTGCTAGACTTACTGATAGTACATAATGAACATTCTTTAATAAAATGTGACATACTTTCAAGCATATGAGGCCAATAACAATACCTCTGTAGATGTGCCACCGTATTACTTACACTGAAATGACCAACATTAAGAGAAGTATGTGCCTCTCTTATGATGTTGAATATTTCTCCCTGTGGAATACAAATCTTACCAAGATGGTACAACAAGTTATCATGCGAATGACAATCCAATTCCTATACGTGGTTACCTTGACTCAAGCTTGCATAAACATCCTAAAAGTCATTTTCTAATGCATATTTCTCAATATAACTTTCATGCAAAACATAATTATGCTTGAGTAAAGTAGCTGCACTAATAATAAGCCTAGAAAGCATATCAACAACTATATTGTGGATACCTTTCTTAAGGTCATGACCAAGCGGAATTGTTGAAGAAAACCCATCCATCGAAAGGGCCTTGATTGCTGCAACTTAGATTGAGATTGCAAGTATTGCAATGGGTGATGATCTGTGTGAATAATTGTTTCCTTACCCATCAAGTAGTGTTTCCACTTTTTCACACTTTGCACCAATGCATACAATTCCTTGTCATATGTAGGATAATTAATCATTGCACCATTGAAAGTTTCCGAATGAAAATAGATAGGCTTACCATGTTGCATGAGGACTGCATCCATGGCATAGTCACCAGCATCAGCCTGGATCTCAAATGACCATCTCAAGTCTGGATGTGCAAGTACTAGAGATGAACTGATCTTTTCCTTCAATGCATTAAAGGCCTTTTTTGTTTGCCTCCCCACTGAGAAACCTTTTTCACACTAGTCAATGCATGCAAAGGAGTTGCTATAGAAGAAACTTTAGTGAGGAAATATTGGGCTACTCCCAAAAAACTTCTTACCTCAATAACTGTCTTGGGCCTTGGCCAATTCAAAATGAAATCAACCTTGGAGGGATCTATTATCAACTCACCTCCAACAATATGACCCAAGTAAACTAAAGAAGTTTTTCCAAAATCACACTTTGACATATTTAAATACAATTGTTCTTTCTTTGAGACATCAAGTACTTTTCTCACATGCATGACATGTTCATCACGAGATTTACTGAAAATCAAGATGTCATTGAAGTAGACTATAACAAACTCATCAATAAATTGCCTCAACACATCATTCATCACATGCATGAAGGTAGCAAGAGCATAACATAAACCAAAAGGCATAACTAGCCATTCAAATAAACCTTGTTTTGTTTTGAATGCTTTCTTCCAAATATCTCCTTCAACAATTCTAATTTGATGGTAGTCACTCCTTAAGTCCAACTTAGTAAAATACTTTGCATCTTTCAATTGATCAAGTAAATCATCTATTCAAGGTAGTGGGTAATAGTTCTTTAACGTAATCTTGTTCAATGCACAAAAGTCCACACACATGCACCATGTCCCATCATTCTTTGATACCAAAACAATAGTTGAACCACATGGTGAAGAAATTGGCCTGATTTTTCCTTTATCCAACAAATCTTGAATTTGATTTCTAATTTCTGCACTTTCCATCACCGACATCGTGTACATGCCAATGTTAGGAAAAGGACTATCTTGCTGCAACACTATCGCATGTTGGATTCCTCTCTTGGGAGGCAATCTTTTTGGTTCCTAAAACATCTAATCATATTGGTTAACAACATCAACCAATTTAAATTTCAATCTTTAGTCACAACATTGAAAAGATTCATTATCAATATCATTCTTGGGTTTGATAATTAGAAGCATAAAATTCTTGGTAGAATTCACTAATCTTTTCATCTGCCCCGCATTAAGTGAAAGATTTAATTTCTTGCTATGGGCTCTCACAATATATTATACTCCATATTTGAACAACTGGTATTTGTTTTCATGTCTATGGGAGATAACTTTTCTGTCATGGAGATATAGTCTGCCCAAAACTATACCACATATGTCTAATGGCACAATATCAAGCTCCACTTCATCTATGAAATTTGCAGTAATGGAGAATTTCAATCTACACTTTCTAGTTACTTGCAATTGTGCATTGTCACACACACATCCTAATGGATATGGTTTATGATGTGGAATGGTTTCCAAGTTTAAAATTTTGACAATTTTTTCAGAGATGAGATTGGCTTGAGAACCACTATTGAAAAGAGTATCAATTTTGCTATGTTTTGAGATTACCTTTATGTGAAAAAGTTCTATCCTCTTCTTTTCTTTTGGAATTTCATTATGTATATTTGAAGTACTAGTGCTAGCAATGGATTATTCTCCTTTCATACCCATGGCTGTAATTTTAGTTTCATCACCCGAATCGGATCCCAAATCCTGTTGAGTGGTTGCAATTGTTTTTTGTTTTCCCTTGTTTTTGAATTTGTTTGGTTTCATTTCAGGATGAAGCTTCCAACAATGAGCTTCATCATGATCCTCTTTGGAACAATTCTTGCATGTTAATTTGCCTCCTTTCTTAAAGGATGCATTTTCTTTCCTTTCCCTTTGAAACCCTTTTCTTTTCCTTTACCCTTAAATGGATTTTTATTACCCTCTTCTGGAATAATTTTTCCTCTTGCCTCAAGATGAGTGGCTTGCACACACACCTCATCTATATTATTGGGATTAAACATAAGGATAGTATGCCTAACGTAACTGTGTAAACCCCCTATGCACTTCCGCAACATGTCTTTTGATTGAAAATCTACACCTAACATTAGAGACCTTTTTCTAAATTCTTGGGTGCAGTCTTGCACATTTTGACCTTGTCTAAAGTTTTACCAATTCATAATGGCTTTCTGCATATATGCTAGAGGATAAAATTGTCTTTTAATTGCAGTAATGAAATCAGACTAAGAAATTGAGATCTTTTGATGTTTTTTATTATCTCTTCTTGTGTCTTTGATTCCCACCATACTAGAGCTGCACCCTCCATCCTCAAGGAAGCTAGATGAATCTTTAGGTCATCATCTTGAAGGTTTTGAATTCTTCAATAGACGTCCAACCGACGAACCCAATTCTCTAGCTTCTTTACATTCACTTCACCATTATACATAGGTAGTTCAAATTTAGCATCAAGTTTTAATAGGGGTGTTTTACCAATTCCTTTTGATGTATGTTGATGAGTATGAGTAAGGGTTGTATTAGTGGAAGAGGGTGAAGATGCCTGTGAAGATGAAGATGAAGAATATGGTGGAGATGGTGGAGCTTTACCTCCATTTCCATTACCTCCTCCTCTTGAAGAACCTTCTCCTTTGGGAGGCTTGGATCTTCCACCTTGTAATATGGTATTCCTCTCTTCATAGAGGACCTTCACCATCTCTCTCATTTCAAAGAAAGCCTTTCTAAAGACCATCTCATCCTCTGTCGTGTTTGTAGGCTCTCCTTCATGAGACATGCAATCTGAAGTCTCAACTATAACTTGAGGAAGAAATGGTGGTGGAGATTGCAGAAACCTTGCACTCCTCCTTGACCCAACTTTAGGGCTTTCATGAAGCTTCCCTTCTCATCTTTTGAGCTTCAACCTTGTAAGCATGACATTCACTTGCAAACAATTAAATCCTTCTTGCACAAAGACAACCAAGAGCTCTGATACCAAAGTTGATTTGAATGGGACAATTAGTTTTCTGTACTAAATTCCTTTTCAGAATATGTTAAAAATTCTTAAGGATTCATGAGGTTAATTGCAAGTTTAAACATGATTTTTTGAGTGTTTTTATGTGCATATTAACACAAAAAATGACTAAACAACAAATATAACATACACGAACCTCACCAAAAAAAGTATCATAGTAGCAAATGATGAAGGAGTTCACCCCGCTTGGGCTACGTCTCCTTGGTCTAGCTTCCAATCGCTTTTCCCTCTCTATTATGCTAAAAAATGTGAATACATAAGTTTACAATGCTCAGATAGCTCTAAAACCTATTCTAATGGCTCCAGAATGCCAAAAAATGCCTGTGTAGCCTCTTTTTGCTCCTAATTGGTCAAAAATTGAAGAAGTTATGGCTTCCCAAAGTATTTATGCTAATCGCACTGAAAATTCCCCAAAATCCAACACTGTCCTACAATTTCGTCTGGATTTCTGTTAACCGGGTGCAATTTCTACTGATTTTAGGGCAAAATTGTTGGACACTTTAAATAGCTTGTAACACCTTATATCCGAAAATTTTGGGCACATGGGGTCCACGTGTTGGGGCTAATGCCAATGACCTACCCTTGTTGGTTGGACCCTCACTCCCCCTTTGGTGGTGGTTACGTTGGTGGCATGTGCCCAAGGGCTGGCCCTTTCCGACGAATGGCGCACACATTACATTTAAATATATGTCGAAACCAATATATGTTAAGACTCATTGGATGGCGTGTTGGTATGTGGCTTGTCTCGTTGCTTGGTGGTCGCGGGTTCAACCCCCACTACTATTGCCTGGACCCTGACCCAAAATTTTGGTGGCCCCTGGGCTACCACATGGCGGCATCTGGCAGGGCCAGGTGTCAGGTCGTGGTTGGCCACCAGCCACCCAATCAAAAATGACCAACTGCACCTAATGAGATCATGCCACTTGGCACAAAATGATTCACTGAAGGCCCATTCACTAGTCAAACATGCCACCTTAACCCGCACAGTCAGCGCCACGTCAGAAGTATGGACTGCTGACTTAGCTGTCACATTTTTGCAAAAATTCCCTTGTTTGGGAAAATGAACAAAACATGATTCGGGGAGCATATGCTGTCTGTTTCGCGTGAAACGAGTTGCGTCAGATTCAACATGATGAGAACTACACAACCGTTTAGGTTCCACACCAATCCAACAAGTTTGAATTTTGAGCTATTTTTTGAGTACCTTATCACCCGGATGGGAAATATGTGGAAAGGTGTAATAATGAGGGGAGGGGAGTGATGTGTGTGGTGTCAGGAGGTGGGACCACATAACCAAAATTAGGATTTCCCATGTAGTCCACTCCTAAAGCCAATAGTCAATAAAGGAGATCCTACGTGGCTAGGATACAAGGTTAACCATGAAGATGGACAAGGGGACAAGAGTATAAACTAAGCCCATTTTTCCACCAAATCGCCCCATTAATCCATGCCTAGAAGTGTCCATGATAAGTAAGAAAAAATATCCAAACACATAATGAACGGCATACCTTTATTGTTAGAAGGCCCACTTTCAAACATATGATCATGACAGATGGGCAAGGATGCATAATGGCTAGTTTTGGTGGTAGAGATGGTGGCACATCGAGCTATTTGGTGGCTGATGGGACTCCCAATTAAACATAAATTAAGGCCCATATGATCATCCTTCAACACATTAAACCTCTCTTTTTGCATTAGATGACATATTTTTAGCTTTAATATGTTCATTAGGAAGGTTTAGAGATAATTGCATATTTGTGTCTAATATTAGTAATTTTTGTAGAATATTGTGAGAATATTGGGCATATTATGAATATTTGGAGGGTTAGATAATCTAGGGAATTTCTCCTTGCTACAGGATGGGCCAATATTGTATAATAAATGAATAATATACTATGAAATTATTGAACAAATTCTGGAGCTCCAATGATTGATGAAATCTAGGAATGTGCTCCCTGTCATTTAATGCAAATTCCTAGTGTTGGGAACTATATCCACTTTTTGAGGGATTTTGGAGGGGAAAGATGCCTCATTTCAGGGATAATGCTTCCACATCACTTTTTATAAGTACCAATTCAAATTTTTCTCTAGATGCATGCTTCTTAGTCTTATTGTGGAGAAAACTTGTCATTTGATAACGCCACTTTCATTTCTAGTAGGGATGTACTTGGATTGATTCAAATAATGAAGTTTGGTGTCATTTTTAGCTTCTAAAGCCTAATTTCCTTCATAGGACTATGATTTTCATTGGGATTGGCCATCCCAAGAGCCTCATATCGCTGTTGTACAATTTCTTTATTTCCTTTGAATATCTTTTTCACTTGCATCTCTTATTTCTACATTGACTATTCATACTTGTTTTGTTGTAGGTCATACTGGTTAAATGATTTAAGTGAGTTATTTTACAAGTTATTCATAGATTCAAAATCATGATTTATCCTTAGGAGAACTTTGAAAATTAATATTCATCTTTGAGCTACTTGGATAGGTTTATTAGTTCACAAATCAGAATTTTTGGATGTAGCTTGTAGAAAAATAGCAACAATTTTATGCTATTTTTTAGCACGTGTTAAAGAGGTTAATTTGAGTTTATTCGACTTGGATTAATTCCTAAAAATATTCAAATTAATAAAAAAATGTACCCCATAGCATTTTTACTTGAGTATCTTAAGCATTTGGTAGGTTAACTATCTCATTAACTCTGGAATTTCTAGTTTTTAGAGTAGTAATTTTCTGCGATTTTTTAGCACATGTTAACTGGGGTATTTTTGAGTGATTCTACTTGGAATGGAGTCCTAGAACATCCTACTTAATAATTTTTTTTCTACCATATAATTTACATTTTATTTTCTTGGGCATTCGACAAGTTATCTCGAGGAGTAGAAGTCATGTAGTAGTCCTATAGCACTCTTGTAGCACCGTGTAAACTTAGCCATATTTGCTCCAAAAGCTTTATTTTTGCCTCTTAGACTTGAATAATTATACTTAGGCTCCGAAACCATGATCGAGTAAGACTAAAGACCACTTAGGACTTTGCTTTTTACCCCTACAACAGATCTCAACAATTTGGGTTAGTGCACCGATTTATGAATTGTATAGCACAATAATGCTTGCCACATGAAGTATCTAATGAGCTATGTCAATGGATCTAATCTCTTTGGAATGTATCGATTAATCATATGCTAATTACTTCAGGCAATTTGTATTGATTTTCTTTCTTTATTCTTAAGCTAGGGTTTTTATTTCAAGCACTATTATTTCCATTCCATAGACTAGGTTTCCTTTCAATACAACATTTACATTTTGCAAGTAGATTAATGTTTACATTTTTGTAAGTAGTATAACCTTTACATTCTGAAATTTGGATTAGCATTTAATTTCAGAAAACAACATTTCCATTTCTGCAATTAGTTTAAGCTTTGATTTCATGACATTCACTCCATTACATCAGATCAATGAATGAAGGACACATTGCATGTTGCACATATAGTGTCGACACCTTTTAAGTTTGTATGAACCCCGAGTTGATAATTTAAGTTGGTATACTTGGGAGTTTCAAAATTCTTGTTAAAATACCAGGGCTCATCACTTTTTGGTGTTGCTTCCGGGGAGGTATCAAAGCATGCATTGTTTTCTTCCCCAGTTGATTTATTTCGTTTACTTTCTACAAAAACAAAAAGTTGTGTTAGGAATATTTCATTTCAAAAACATAAAATTTTCATTGCATTAACATTATTATTCAAAAATAAATAAAAAAATACTTCTCCAACATCAACCCCCCACTTGATCACATGGTGTAGTAAGAACCACATCGCCATCCACTTTTGTAGGTAGAAGAAGAAGAGGTGGCAGAGAAGGTAAAAGATATGGATGGAGATGATGACAATGAGGAAGATCCTCTTGGATTTCCCATTCAAGATACTGATATCAATGTTCATATAAAGAACATACCTCCATTGTTCCTTCTCAACTTCCATTGTATGAGGTAAGAGGATCTGGAAACTCTTCTCTTTGAATTTGAGATCCTTTGTAGATCTTATGGTTACTTATTAAACAGTCAAAAATTGAGATTGTTTTCGCAAACATTGAAGGATAGAGATATTAAATGGTTCATGAGTTTCAAGTCTAATTCAATAAGATCATGGAATGATATGAAAAATATATTTCTAGAAAAATATAAAGAATATGATCTTAAAGGAAAAATATTTAGAATGTCTCAAATAGAATATGAGAGCCTTGAGGATCTAATAGAGAGATTTATTTATAATGTTAAGAGAGAAAAATTACATCAATTAGGATTTGAAACACTAAAAACCCCCTTACTTAAGACAATTAGGTATGAGTGCATTGATCTCATTGATCTCATGAGTAGTGGTGATGTATACCAATTATCATTTGAAGAAATTTGTGAAATATGCAAGAACATATCAAGAGGAGGGGAAATATTAAGTAAATCAACATAAAGATAAGCAAATCAAGCTAAAATTGGAGATTTGCTTGATAAATTTAAAATAAAAATTCTTAACAATCTAAGGGAACAAGTAGAAATTTTAAATATGTAAGATGAGAAAAAAGAAGATGTTGATATTTGTGTTGTCCATGCAGAATCAAATGCTATTAAATATTTCCCATCATTACAAAGGTTGAAGGAAGTTTACCAAGAGGACAATGTGGCAAGTCAATCACCAAATAAATTATGTTATATAGTTGCAAGAATACCATGACAACCTAGTAAACCTAATATGATGCAAGAAACTAATTAACAAATGTAACGTTTTGCACATCCATCTCAAAGTAATTGGAACACACCCTTTCCTTGGAAACCTTGGCCATCTCAACCTCAAAACTATCCTGGAAACGAGGTTGGCAAGGACTTTATGGGAGAAATCCACAATATCCTCAATATATTATTCAATATCCTCCATACCGAACTCCATGTTATTCCTACCATCCACCTCCACAAGAACCATAACCATAACCTCAACCACATCCATCTCAAAGATCCACTCTCACTCAACTACCTGTACAACAACTTCTGAACCTGTTGTGGCCACAACCACCACCCTATTAAAACTTGCCTTGGTAGCAATTTTGAATGGGTCCCCTAAAAAAGTTCACCTTTCACCTCTCCGAATGATATGTTTTATCCCAAAGACTTCAATTCTTTGCCAAGCCAAATCTTCAATGCCTAATGGTTAAGCCCCCTCTTCAAATACCTACCGCATGGTTCATCTCTAACCCTTTCTAGCCACTCATTCATACCCTTCATCAGGATCTTTTCGACCCTCAAAAACCTTCTATCGCACCTTATTTCCATTATAACTCTTCATAATGGGAATACTTCACAAACATACATAAATCAACCCTTTTCCACCTGTTATCACTCAGGTTGTCCCTAGGCTCCTATTAGGGATACGACCGAGGTAACCACAAACCAATCTTCTGATTGCAGGTTCTAACCCACCTGCAATCGGAGAGGTCTCTCTCCTTTAGATTCAACCTCAGTTGATCTGGATTCAACCTCAGTTGATCTGGATTCAACCTTAGTTGATGATTTTAGGCTAGCTTCCTGACTTCAAGGGAATGTTGACTGTGATTGGGAGGAAGGTAGGATTCTCGAGTAAAGAGGCACAGTAAGGTGTCATAAGTTTTGAACCATTGGGCATGGAGTCACAGATTGAGGCATGCGAGCATTTTCTTGGTCACAAGGGGATACAGAGCGGGATAGCCACGCAGGA
>APFE031288674.1:27842-43304 GCA_000404065.3 Pinus taeda
TCATCATGCTGACAAAGGGGAGAAATGGATGAGTGGGATCCCGGAGCAGTTAAGAATTCCAAAGACATGCACTCATGTGTGAAAGAAACAGGGTAAACCAGAGCAATTAAGAATTCTAGCTCATGATTGTTTCGACAGAAAACATCGAAAAGTGCAGAAATTGAACTTAAGGTGTACTTAAACAAATCTTAAGCTATTCTTTTTTCCTGCAACTTAGAAAGGCGGAAAGATGATAAAAACATAAAATAACAGGGAGGAAGAACATTTATTGGACCATGCAGAGACACAGGAATTCCGAGATCATGCTTCGGCTAAGAGAAAACAACAAGTTGTTTCGCAATCCATGCTTTCAGCAATCTTTGATTATGAAAAATATGACAGTTACAGTGCGAGTCTTTACTCAGAGAAAATTGCTGGAAAGAAACTGACCAAAAACTACTACTACCAACCAACCAACCCTTTACAATATCGCTTCGGGTGGTATTTATAAACAAAATATCAGGAAGACATCATTACAAATGACTGTGACAGGTCTGCTTAGAACTCTTCAAAAGAATCTGAATGCTGCTAGAAATAAATGCAAGTAAATCTTTTTGGCTGCGCTGGGGGCAGCTGAATCGGAACAGGTGACGAGGTGGCCCTTGGGGACCAGATGTGTTGCTGCTGAAGTGAATGTGCTTTGGGGCTGCAGTTCGGCTTTGTGTGCGAATTGAATGTGCAATTATTATGATTTGAGAGCTCCAGGTGACTTTGCTCTCCTCCTATGGATCTGCCAGAAGATATTCAATTTCTCTTGCTTTGGGCCGCTGCTCAAGATATTCTCTGATAGACTTTGCCACTACATTGATGATTTCCGCCGTCGACTGATACTCTTTGACACGCTTGAAGTCTGCTCATCTGATCTGATACACTTTGAACTCTGTGAATGATCTGCTGCTATCTTTAAACCGGATCCTTTGGCACGATTGGGCGATTTCGGGCTTTTTCGGCACGTAGTGGGCTCGGCAATCAGAAGATTCCCTGAAGATTCCTCGAAATGGCCTATTTCCTGTAGCGATGCCCGAATAGCGCTTTGCGCTATTCGCGCATCGAAAACTGCCTCTGTTTCTTGATCTGGAGCTCCGAAGTGCGACTTTTCTTCTTGCCCGAAGCTTTTTCGGCTTTTCTGGCTGCTGACGTAAGCATTGCGTCGGATGTACGGCGAATGACATCATCAGTGGGTCCCTGGTACAGCGCGACATCGTGGGGTACTGGTGGACTGTGTTGAAGAGACTCCGATGCGATATAGCGATATCGCGTCGGCCGAAAAGAGGGGGATCATTAGGTTGGGCGTGTGGTGCTTGCGATCGCCGATATACGATATCGCGATATCGCATCGAGGAAGACAGAGGGGTGAACAGACTGGACACTCGGCGCTTGCGATCACTGATTGCCAATTTCACAATGTCGCATCGGCGGGAAACGGGGGGGCAAGGTTTTGCATGAAAGTGAGATGGCTAGGTTCCGATGCGAAAACGACTTTGAAGGGGAAAAAGGTAAGTAAGTGGGTGTGAAGGGCCTTTGAAGTTTCGGAAGGGGTCCGAATACTTCGGGGGAGTTTTATACTTAGGAAGGAGTCCATGGTATGTGGAAGGTGGCTTCGGAGGTTGGGTTCTTGCTTAGTTTCTGATAAACTAAGCAATTCCCGGGACTTACTATGGTTATTTCTCAACCAGGGGGAGGGAATATTACATAGGGGAATTTACTTAATATTAATACGGGGACGAGAAACATAGGGAGCTATATAATAATGTTAGGGGTTAATGTGGAGGTGGTAAGAAAGTGCTAAATTCGGGGGGAACTTAGGCTGTTGCGGGGGGGGTAGGACCATATTTCGGGAGAAGATATGGAACAAATTTGAGCAAAGTAGATCTTTACTCAACCAGAGTGATGAAGATGATGAACTAAAGAGGTGTCAAGCAGATCTTGACCTCTTTTGGGGAAGTTAGTTAATGATTGGGGGAAAGCAGCAAAGGGGAGTTAGTTATACCTTAATTGAGCCTTTTGCTTACAAATCATTGTCGATTATGTTCTGCATGATAAGATACCTGCAAACTTGAAACTTGTCAGCAATTCAACAGCCTCAGAACTACCTACCCAGCCTACTTCCTATCATTTTTTCTTCTTTTGCTTGGGGGTGCACTTAGACTTGCAAACCCATCATACATTTTTCTTTGATTTTTCCTATCTACATACTACCCTTATTTCTTCCAGAGCCCAGATTAAACTGTTTGACTCTTCTGTTTCTCTACCTATCTAAGAGTCTGCCAAGATTAAATTGTTTGGACAAACTTACAATCTCTATATTCTAAAACATGAAATTTAAACCTAGGGAGACCAAGATTAAACTGTTTGGACCTCCCTTTAACTGAAAGTAGCGATACCAGAAAAACTTTTACAAAATTTGAAGGCAATTGAATGAATCTTGAAGAAGCCTTCTTCATCTGGAGACTGTTGGAGCAAATATGGAGCATTGTAGCAAGCAAAGTACGACATATTTGGCCTGTGAAATGCCAATCATGAAAAATGAATACCTGCTGCAGCAGGAGCTAACACCAGCTATCGCAATCAATTCAACACATAACATAAGGCCCTGGACTCAATAGCATTATTAACCACATTATATATATTTTGGGTTCGGAGCCCCATCGCATATCGCAATCGGCGAGATCCCAAGGCTATATACATATAAGGTACACGTGTCTTCTGGACCCGATGGCATTATTAATTGGAATATATGTGTTATCGGGTCCGAATCCATATCGCATATCGCTCTCGGTGGGGTCCTAGGCTTATGTATATAAGGTGCGCTACTATACTCCAGACCCGACAGTATTATCAACCATATTATATATATATATATATATATATATCACGTCCAGAGCTATATCGCATATCCCTATCGTCTAGGTCCATCACTTCTATAGATATATATATAGCGCACCACTATTTACCAGACTCGATGGCTTTATTAAACATGATATATATGTTTTGGGTTCGGAACCCCATCACTTATCACAATCGCCAGGGTCCGGGGCCTATATATAAGGCACATCGCTATTACCCAAACCCATCAACGATTATAGATCTGGGCATATAATATTTGAAGTTCAGCCTAATGGCCAGACGCAAGTTTTCCCGCATATTCCTATGTTTTTCGAAAATTATTGAGGTCGGGGTTTTTCAAAGGGAAGACATACATTGTGGACCCACTAGGACTATTAGGGGCAATATAATCGAAAATTATTGAGGTCGGGGTTTTTCAAAGGGAAGACATACATTGTGGACCCACCAGGACTATTAGGGGCAATATATGTATATTTTGGGTCCACCGTCCCTGATCGCTTTTCGCTATCGGCGGAGCCCAGGGGTTATGTAGTTAGCAAAGGGGTGATGACCGGACCTGACAATAATAATAGGCTCTGGAACATAATTTTTGAATTCCGGATGTACGGATCGGCTGCAAGTTTTCATGTATATTCTTGTGTATTCAATTAAATGTTGTGGTTGCGATTTTTAATGGAAAATCCCATATGGCGGACCTAGTAGGGTATAGGTTCCCATCTATAATCTTTCAAGTCTGGATTTCGGATCCGGTTCGGTGTTATGCAATGATTTTCAGTGTAACTCAGATTTTCGCTTGTGAGACTTGATCAATGTAGGTGTTAAAAACTAGGGGGTGATTCTTTCATGCTTGTCCCTTTTGATGCTATAAATTGACATGAAGGCAAGATTTGTGCTTTTTAAGCATTTTTATCATATTTGTATAAGTATGACTAATGTTGGTTATCTTTGTAGGTGAGGACCAAGAGAAGGCAAGTGAGGTCAAAGAATGGATGCATAAGCTTCAAGTATGACTCCAAATAAAAGATGCATGAGCAAATACAAAGATTTATTTATGTGGAGATGTTTTATTTAAAGATTTGCCTTCAGGCGTTAGCGGTCATGTTTCCAGGTGTTGCCTATCTATTCCGAAGGTGAAATCGCCCCAGGTTTCATCATGAAGAGATGAAACACAATCATCCTCTTCTAATCAACACCTATTCATTTCCCCCTGTTATACAACAAAATGACCTCCTCATCAACTCAGAGGTGAAAGAAGATGACTGAAGCAAAAACCACAATTGCAAGCCCTGATTCCACACTAACGCTGGTTGCACACTGAAAACCTGCTTTATAAAGCTTGTTACCAAGCCTAAGGGAGTGTTAGTGACCCCCCTAACTCATGTTACTAGTGAGGGGACAACGTTAGTGAAACTTGATGAAGTTTAATGGGTCAAAGGAACGAATTGGCTCATAAATATCTAGATATTTGTTCCTAAAATTATGCAAGAAAAGCAAGGAAACATCCAAAATTGAGATATTTGGAGGATTTCTAATCCGAGAAAAGGAGGCAAATTGGAAAGCGCTGAGATGCATGGCAAGTTCATTGCTTTTTCCCCAGTGAACTCAAGGAGGAGCTTGGAAACCCTAATTCAATTGCTATATAAGCAAGGTGAGGGTTATTGTGAAAGGGGTTAGAGCATTTGAAAGGATAGCCCACTAAGCTGTTGTGAATTTTCATACACTTGAAGAAGTGTGTTGAAAGAGAGAGAGAGAGAGAAGAAGAAGGTGCAAGGGAATACTGATACAATGGATGGTTGTAATCACTCTTCCATTATTAATACAAAACTATAGTTGTGTTCCTTACTCCATAGTGTCGGCAACATTGTTCATTGAGTTGTTCATTTCGATACTTGTCGAGTTGAGTAGTTTAAGTTGTATAAAAATATATGTTCATTATGCATTCTTATATTAGTTTTCAAGATTTTACGCTGTAATTGTGTTTTCCTTTCCTTTGTGTAGGAATTGATTCAAAGCTGGCTTTGAGGGAGTTCTTCTTGGCTGCATAGCGATCTCCAAACAAATCTAGAAGGAGACTTGAGGTAATACACTTTCCATACTTTGTTAACTTATGTTTGATAGATGAACATGTGTATAACTTGGTAGCTTTTGCAGATAATCTTACAGTCTGTTCAAAGTCCTGGGAAGGCCTTTGAGGGTAGTTTTCATTCTCCACACACCGTGCATTTTACCCCATAGCAGAATTAGTGACTCTGCTGGGGACTATACATCTAGTTCTCGGTTTATCTAGACTCTTCTCAGTTCTCTCTTCCTTCTAAGAGCCCCATATTCTTTAGAAATCCTTTTTCTGATCCACCAAATATCTTGTTGCATCCTACTAGTATACATTCATCTCAGAAACTGATCTTGGAAACCCTTGTTGTGCAAGATTTCCCACACTAACATAGGTTACTAGGCTACACAGAGCGTTATAAAGCACTGTGCCTGTGTACAGGGAGCATTAATGACCCTACTAACTCTCTGTAACCATTGTTACAGAGCATTAGTCTCCCTTTGTCTTCATTTCCAGTAGTATCTGTGGACCAAAAGGGATGGAAAATCTTCTCATGGGCTGAAATAAGATCTGTAACTATATTATGTCAGCAAAATTGGTATCCTGGAAATTTATTTTTAGGAAAAAGTTTTGGTTTTTCTCTCAAAACACATTTTTTTTGAAAGAAAGACTGATATTTTGTATTCATCCTTCTGTTTAAATAGTTGTGAGTTGCTTCATTTTGGTTTTCGGTAGTTGTTAGGAAATATTGGAAAAGAATCTTTTGGTTATGCATGTGTTGAAAGCCTATAGATGCATAGACGAAAGTATGAATATGTGAAAAATATGAATATGTAGAATAAAGCTTGTTTGCATCAAATTGATTTTTTTTTTTCAAAGAATTGTTTCTACATGATTTATTGAGTCAAGAGTCTCACCATATTTCATACATCAACACCCCTACCGAAGACAAATAATCAAGTACACATAAAATTTACATTAAAATCAATCAGTTACTCTTTTGAGCAAACCAACATTAGCTAGGCTAGGATCTTGGGATAAGCATGTGAGTGAACTGCCCAAGCTTGAAAACCAAAACTAGTGTCGCTAGTGAGTGAAAAATTCCTTCTGCACTCATATTACCGAGACCACTCCACTAAAAATGGAGAAAAATATGAGACAACATCGGACTGTAATTGAAGGTAGCCCGCCTTCTCTTACAAGTCCTTTGGGCATTCTGTGTATTGGGGGTCCCTTCAGGGATTTCAGAACTGAGTCGGGGACTCAAGTATCCTGCCCACACAGCATGCTGTCTACGACTATGTCCCCCCTGGTAATGTTTGTGATTTGAGGTATCTCTAGTGGCCAAACTTATAGGGACTTACACAAGGTGATTGGGACGGGTTTTTCTGGTACCTAACACAGACTGACCTACTTTGTCTTCAGTTTTTGGGAGGGTGCTTGTCTTCATGAGAGTACTTGGCCCCTCAATCCGAGGTTTAGGCAAAGCTCTAAAGTAACCATAATTATACATCTCTCCATCCTTCTCTATTATTCATTAAGTTAGCGGGTTTCATCTCTGGTGATCGGTGCTTATCATACGAGGTATTTTCCCTATGTTTGCTGATTGATAGACTTAGTGTATTTTTTTATATTAGGTATCCGAGTGTTATCATTTTGAGACTTTAACGAACATCACAATAAAAATTTATTGATAAAATCAACGGTCACTGTCGCTACATCCGGCCCTCGTCGTCACTCTAGACGATTGTTAGGACTTCCTCCACTCATCGTGGAGGATCCGCCGAGCTCCAGTGAACCGGATTCCCCATCTTCGGAGAATCAGTCTCCCAGATCTCACACAGGATCCGTTTGGACAACTGACGATTCAATTTTGCCAGAGGATTTCTTCATGGAAAGATTTCTTCCTCATTTTAACCCTTCGCTCACTAGTCAGTTGGATCCACTCTTGATTCCAGCGGCACTAGTACTTCCTGCTTCGGTAGTTGGAAGATTTCCATATATGCAGTCAACAACTAACGGGTTGTGGAACTTTAGGGACACTTTTGGTCCTTCACCGCTCCCCCAGTTGAAAGTCTCCACAACACCTGTAATGGTGAATCCTGCTATCCCATTTGTCCCAGGTAAAACCACTCACACGACACCCTCTATGAGTGGAACCCAATAGATGCCAGGTTCCACCCCTATGGTTCCACACTGCATACCTTTGACAAGTGCCACATATAGTGCTCCTTATAACACTCAATGTGGCACTATGGGCACAATTCCCATTTACCAACAATATGGTCGGCTGCTAATGTATAGTTCAAACCCCCAGACTCATATACTTGTGGGGGTTCCCAATATGCACATGCCGGTAGGGAACGTAACAGTTCCCCCTCCGTTCTTAGGCATGCATGGTCAATAAATAATTGACATGAGCGTTCCCTCTGTCAATCAAGGACAAATGGTCAATTCCATGTTGGGTGAGAATCCACAAGGGATTCCCAACCAGTCCATGGGGGAACCCTACTCACATACTCAAATGAGTCAAGGGGGCACAAATTATACTGGGGGAAATTTCATACCCCAGTATCAAAATCCTCATGAAAATCCACTCTACAACACCATACCACAAAGAAACTACTACACCACGCAACCCATGTACACTATGGGGAACCAAACGATGGGAGGAGCGCAAAAGCTCCTCAAGTCATCTATCATCACCATGGTCCGAGTCGAGGGCACCTAACTCTCTACCTTTCTTGGAAATGTTGGATATATCTGACTTATGCAAGTTGACAAACAACCCCATCTATCACAACTTACAATGGCTGCTGATCCTGCATAAAATACCAACGAACATCCCTAAGTTCGATGGAAAACAAGGGGAGGATCCAGGCACCCACATCACCACCTACCATCTCTGGTGTGTTTCAAACTCTATGGTGGATGATAGTGTCTGGTTACGTCTTTTCCCCCGCACCCTCACTAGCAACACAGCGAAATGGTATATTGAGTTACCACGCACGTTAGTAAACACCTTTGACACTTTAGCGATGGAATTCCTAAAACGATTCTAGTTACCAATCCGTTATGAGACTAGGACAGTGCTCCTCACTTCATTTCATCAGGATACCACCACCCACATCTCCGATCATATTCATGAATGGAGACGCAGGCGAAGGTTAGTAAAAGCTCCCATCCTAGACTTTCTCTTAACAGATTGGTTCTGCAAGTCCTTAGTCCCCCAAATTGCTAGAGATGTCACTCTAGGTGGTGTGGTCACAGAAGACCAATCCATACATCGTGCCCAACACTTAGATTTGATATATTCACAGTCTGGCACTCTTAACGACATAATCCCCAATGCTCTTGGGAACCCCAATGCTTCTACCACTCAGCGACCCGGAGTGCACACCAACGGGATTGTCGGAGCAACCTCTGGGGCTGCTGTAAAAGAATTGAGTGGTTCCATTGACAAGTTGGCAGTGGACCCCTCTACCAATACGTCTACTCTTCCTGCCATTGCGATAAACTCTGTGCATTCTAAGAAAAAAACCAATGGCAAGAACAAGAAGAATAAGAAAAATAATGCTCCTTCTGAAGAGCAGTCACCCAAGAAGCCCAACCCAAAACAGAAGGTCATTGTGCTTACTGATGAGGAAGAGGATAAACCCACCAGATATCCATGTAAACTCTGTGCTGAAGACCACACGACTTGGTGTTGTCCGCGGTTTCAGGAATGCGTAGACTACCTTGTTAAAAGGGATTTTGGTAAGGTACCTGCTGTCCTTAGAAATCCTTTTCCTACTCAACAACAACAAAATCTTATTGCCAACCAACTGCAACCCCCACAGGGGGCCAATGATGGTTCGAAACATCCTTTAGTTGGTGAAGGATATTCTACCATTTACACATTTGAAATGGTAGAACTTGCCACAAGAGCTAAATCTTATGGAGCTCCTGTCACTCCAGCAACAGAACCATCCTCAGGTCAAAACCCATCACCGCCTAACGATTTTCATATCGAAAGGCCGATTGAGGACTTTGTAGTTAGACCCCCAAAAGGGGCACTTCGACGCACAACGCACAATACATCTGCACGTGTCGCCCAACACTACAACATCGTAGAGGATTTGGCGTAAGCGCCGTCAGCTATGTCGGCACTCAAAGTATTACAAACATGCCCAACAAAAAGGAAATCTTTGCTTTCAGCTATTGGAGGTATTGACCCAATGGATTCCATGCTTGATATTTTCGACATGGACAAGTGTAAACCTCCCCTTTCTCACCAGCTTGCATTCCAGGTGCATATCACTTTGAAAGGTAAAGGTATACAAAGAACTGTGATCAACGAAGGTGCTTCTAGTTGCGTCATGTCGGCTTCATGTTGGCTCACCTTGGTTTCTCCAACCCTAAGCCCACCATCGAACTCCCTAAAAGCTTTTGATGGCCACACCTT
Organism: Pinus taeda; assembly: GCA_000404065.3. Lineage (NCBI taxonomy): Eukaryota > Viridiplantae > Streptophyta > Pinopsida > Pinales > Pinaceae > Pinus > Pinus taeda. Next base: position 37,223 of record APFE031288674.1, read on the forward strand.
TATCGAAAAAGGATACCTAGCGAGTTTCCCCATCACTTTGTATGGGAAAACCGTAATGGTGGACATAGAAGTTGTGGACAAAAATCTCGAATATAATCTCTTGCTGGGTCGCAGTTGGATATATGCCATGACGGCCGTCGTATCTATTGTCTTTTGCATCATCCTACTTCCATTGGATGGAAAGGTAGTTACAATAGATTAGTTGTCTTTCTGCACCCTCGATTGTTCACCATTACCAAGTGGCTCCGTACCCTAGTAGGAGGTGGAACTGAATCTTATGTCAGTTTAGGTACCGGTCTACTGAAGGCTTCTTCCCTCATGGGTTTTCTTCCTCTTCAGCCACCCAAGGTTTCACAGATGGTCAACATGCTTTCATCTATTCCTCATGAACTGACCGATCCATGGACCCTATCAGCTCCTTCAGACCTTGACACATTCGGAGACCAAATTCCGCTGTCACCAGCTGAATTGGCCCACCAAGCCATTCAACCTGCATCTCCGGTTATGTTGGTTATGGCTGATGGTACCACTAATCCTCCCATAATATCTCCTCCTTTATATGCGCTCGATCAACTCCCATCTACAGATGAAACTATTCGAGAAATCATGAGTTTTGGAGAGAAACATTGGGAGGATTAGCATCTTTGTGTTTCGACATCTAATTCAGACAGGATGCCTCTTCAAGTCCTATCCTCTGATATAAATGAAATCACTTCACCACCCTATACAAGCATCCAAACTTTGGGGGTGGAAGGAAACATGGGCAACACTTCCAGAACATTGCCCATAGATATTTCAGTCACGACAAGCATCATGGAAAACATCCAGATGCGAGCAGATTGCAATTCTGAGGAAATTGCGAGCTCCATCTGCCTATATGAGGAATTCCACGATGAATTTGTTTGGTCTCACGAGGAAATGCTTGACTTTAATCTGTCATTTGTCGCACATGAGATCCAACTTTAAGATGAACCAAAACAAAATGGGTGGCCAATCCCTTCCCTAGAAATAGCCGTTGAATCCATGCCCGACACTACAGCCAAAGAAGAACACTTACTATACCTTAAACAGATGGATAAAACCCGTAGAGACACCAACTTGGCACTCGAGGCTCACAAGCGCTAGGTACAATCCCGATTTGCAAAAGAGCTTAAGTTTCCTCCTTACCAAGAGGGTGACCTTGTGTTGCTTTATCATCCAAAAGATGACCTCTTGGAGGCATGCACACTTCAACCCAAAATGCTAGGTCCCTATGTCGTAACGAGAGTCCTCCCCACGGGGGTATATGAACTGCAGGACTAGGAAGGAGTCCTGCTCAAGGAGCCACATATGGGCTCTATCTGAAAAAGTATTATGCCTAGTATTGCACTGGGCATATGCTTTGTAATTTTATGTATTCATAAGTTTTGCTTCCTTTTTTGGTGTGATTGGATTGTTTTGTTATTTAGTGGAGTATTTGTCTCATGCATTCTTCTCGCAATGAAAATGTCATTGTTACCTTTAGCATATGTAGGATACATGGATGGTGCCAGTCATCACACAAGACACATTGCATCAGCTACTTGGGTCATTTACACACCCGAGTTGGAACTATTTTGCTTTGGAGGGGTCTTTCTTGGTACCGCCACCAACAATATTGCCGAGTACATGTCTGTTGTTTCACTTCTCATAGAAGCGTCGTCAAGGGACATGTCCAATCTGGTGGTCAGGTTAGACTCCCAACTAGTCGTTATGCGATTGAATAATCATTATCACATTCGTAATCCAACCTTGTTACGCCATTATCTAAGGGTGCAATTCCTGGAACATCGATTTGAAATAATCACATATGAACATGTTCATCAAGGATTAAATACAGTTGCTGATTCATTAGCTAACTATGTATTAGATTGGCATTTGTCTCATTCTTTATAGAAGCATGCATGAAAAGTAAAACATTTACCGAGTTAAAAATTTGTTACAAAAAACATTTAAAAAACACATTTACACCACCAAAATACCAAATTATATATATATATATATATATATATATAATATATATATATATATATATATATATATTATATATATATATATATATATATATATATACTATATATATAATATATATATATATATATATATATATATATATATCATCATATCCAATCTTTTACATCAAAATATTCCAAAACTTGGATGTTTTAAGTACAAAATGGCTATAAAATCCCAGCTACAAATTCTCATGTGGCTATGCCAAAACACCTGCTAAAAAGAGCATATTGCTCCAGAAATGCTAAAATCGCTCTAGCTACCCTCCGAAGAGGAACCAAAAACCACTCAGGTAGACCAACTGTGTGCCACTACATATGAGCGGGAATCTCCCTCATAGGAAGAGGGGGAACACCCATGGTCAAACCCTCCAAGTTCCTCAGAACCTCAGGGAGATTGTCGGCATCACCCCCTCCAGCAAGTAGTTGGCCGCCTCGTCGCACATGGCGAGGTTTGCCTGCAGGTCGTAATGGTGCCACATCTGTGATAAGCATAAAAGTTTCATGTCAGTACTTATTTCACCTATAAAAACATTACATAAACATTCAAAAGCTAAAAAACACTTAGCGTACTGTCAAAATTATTCTCACCTTGAGGACCCCAGTTGGTCTTGGGCGGTAGCATTAAGTTTGGGTCACCACTGAAGTCCATGCCTTCATAAACATAGTCATCAATAATCACAATTTGGCTACGAAGCCACTAGAAGAAGTCTTCGTCGAGGAAATGCCGGATCGGTCCTCCTCTTGTGCGAGGATCGAGTGATGAACAACAACCCTGCCTTGGCTCCCTCGAATCAAGGGGACCTAAGTTCATCCGTGGGCGCATGACAGGTACCCTCTCAAGGAAAAATGAGACTATGATAGTACCATACCCAAAACTGTGTTGGGTACGGGTCTTGCATGTTGTTAATTCTGCCTTCAACTGGCGAAGCACTAATTCACACCAATTGGACATCTGGGGTTGGACACAGTCAATCGAAAGCAACAATTGGGCCTTTGTCGCAACATGGGGACTCTTTGACCCCGGCAACAACATAATCAACCATAAAACTGCCCTCATAGACTGGGATCTTATCCTCTCTATGGGGACTTTGTTGTTGACTAGTCCACTTTCAGGGATGCAGTAGGTTTGTACCAGCTCTGAGGTAGATCATGGATCTGGCCTACCATTGGTGAGGTTTTCCTGTGCCCCACGACACAACAAACCAGTCAAAAAATATATGTCATCCTGGTAAATAGCCAGCACCTGATCTCCAATCCTGAACAATTTCTCGTGTTCATCCCAGCGCTGGATAATCCATCTCAGTAAATCTTCCTACCCTTTCACTAGCTCTAGCTTTGCATACTTCAATAAGCAGTAGTGGCACAATGCAAGTATGCATGTTGGATCATTTCACATCAGCAATTCCTCATTATCATGGGCCCGTTCTTTCCGTAGGTGAGTCATTTCGGCTTGAAACCTGCACAAAATAACTCTAAAACTAGTTAAAATGGGGTAAAATCACCTAAGGAATCCATGCATGAGGGTTTTAACTGCACCCTTTAGCCCTAACACTACACCCAGTGCTACACAGGGAGGATTAACGCACTCCAGTGGCTCGTACAGAGTGTTTAACACTCCCTACTGGCCATCTAGAGTGCGTTAGTGCACAAATAAGGCTTCAGGGAACCTCAAATATGCAAAATTCCACCCATAAAACTATCAATAAAGGTCATGTAATGCATAGAGAAAGGTCTTAGCTTTCACCTGGGACTGACAGCACGTCGAATGGTCGCCTAGATCGCCTACAATGGTCCGTGGAAAATTTTCTCCTCTTTAGTTCTAGAATGCTCTCACAAAATCCAAAATAGTGAAAATGATGCATGTGAAAGCTCCAAGCATCTCCTTATATAATTTTGGAGATATGATTTTATGAAAATCATTAAAGAGGAAGTAGTCCATTCTCCATGATTTTTTATCATGCATGAACCCATATTATAGGAATTGCTACTTTTTTATACTTTTTACCGCCTTTGATGAAAGTACTTTCAGGAATGAAAAGCAGTAAAAGCTGCATGCAATTCTCAATAGAGAACTTTTTGTGATATTTTATTGCTCTTTAAAAAATAAATACATCTCTGAGTTTTCATCGTTGCGTTCATTAAATCCATACAACGATGCTCTGAGCAACTCTTTTTTGATCTTTTTCCAGCTCATAAACTGAAAAAGACCAAAGGAGCATTCTTTTTAGGTGCTTTTTTCTCGCTCTTTAAACTAAAAAAATCCCGAGCTTAGTATTTCTGCTCGTTAAACTTGATGAAGATGACCTGAGCATTCTTTTAGGTACTTTTCTCACTCATTAAACCGAAAAATCCCGAGTTTTTGTTATCGGGCTCGTTAAAAATATACGGCAGCAGCAAGAGCACTTTCCTTTTTGGGACCATTTCTCGCTCTTAAATCGAAAAATCTCCAAGTTTTCCCCTCCTTCGAGCTCATAAATATGAAGAAGGGATGAGCCATTCTTTTCCCTCTTTTTCTCGCTCACTAAAGTGAAAAAGATACCCTGAGTTTTCTTCATTTGACTCATTAAAAATTTTGATGAAGGTATTAAGTTTGTCGTCACATGACTCATTACAATTTCATGATGAAAAACAAGTTTAGTTCATCACCTCGTACTCGTAACAAAATGAGGTTGACATCTATTTAAAATAGGTTTCTGTTTGTCCGGTTTCAATAGATTAACTTACGGAAAAGTAACTGATCCGGGTATACTATTAACCTTTTGTCGCACCCGGTTAACAACTACGACAAAGGGACCACCATGGAGTCTCTCTTTACGATCTTTTCAGACTCTCTAAATATGAAAATACCACTAAGTTGTCTAGTCTAGACTCTTTAAATTACACAGACAAGATATAGAGTCATTTTTTTTATGATACTTTTCAGACTCTTAAAACATGAAAAAATCGATGAGTTTTCCTGTCTGGACTCATTAAACTAATCAGATAGGGAAAAGAGTCGTTCTTTTTACGATCCTTTTCAGACTCTTTAAACATGAAAATATCGATGACTTTACCCATCTGGACTCATTAAATTAATCAGACGGGGAAAGTGGACAATACAACTGTATTCCGTATTAGAAAGCATGGTTTGGCAGCAGTCGTTCCCTTGAACATGGCACTCCCTTAGATAAACCTTCCTTTTAATGGCCTTTCAATATGAACCTTACCATTCTATGAGTTTTAGCCTATATACCCTGATGTAATTGCATATTTATATCCTAACACTCTATAGTGTTCATGAGTCTAGTGCTGTCTAGTTAAAACCGTTGTCATGCATTCTATTGTTCAAGGGTTACCCATTTGTTTCCTCCATCAACTGATCAAACATATCCTTTCATCACACCGTCCGTTGTTTAGACCCAAATGCTCAAAAAATTCCTCAAAAAACAAAATCATTCTTGTCCTGTTTCATGTCGATTGATGTAGGACACATCATTTCCTACCTTTCGACAGGTTTCTTCCTATCGACTTCAACACTCTATCTAGGAAGATAACTGAGAAACACATTCAGTGCCTTGGTACTTGCAGACATTAGTGGCAGGTTACCTTGTGTTTGATCAGGGGTTCTCATTATTGGCTCCTGATTAAGCAATTTTACGGATGTTCAACGACAAAGAAAACTTTCACACTCGCTAGTTTGTACTATGCATCTTAGAGACCATCACCATTATCAGTGGCCTTCCTTGCTTCTGTTAATAGTCTCCATTATTGACTGGTAATTAGAATATTTCGTGCATGTTCGACATCAACACATATTTTTCATATGTATCGATCTATGCTGTTCGGTAAAGCAGAAATCAAGACCTTGGGTAGAGACTTGCATCATTCAGCCTTGTTCCCTCTCCCAAGCTGCGAATATTTTTTTTTGAATATATCTATTTTAGGATGTTATGAAACTAGCTCACAAAAATATAGAAAATATAGATCAATGCCTTAGAATTCAGCCTCTTCGAGGGGGAAACCTCCTTTACATTACAAAAATGAATGATTCTTTGATGATTCAAATGACA
>APFE031288674.1:52550-63373 GCA_000404065.3 Pinus taeda
CATTTCAAGATCGTGCTCCTAAAATAAAAAAAAGCAAGATGAGGAAGTTTGATGGCAAGGATCCGGTAAATTGGATACGTCAGATGGAGCAATATTTTGATCTACATGGTGTACAACTGTTACAAAAGGTATGTATTGCATCTTCATATTTAGAACTGGATCAATTTTTATGGTATAAAGGGCTTTGTTCTCGTAAAAGACTTGTTACATGGTCAATTTTCACGGAGGAAATGATAGCACATTATGAGGATACAAAGAGCAACACCTTCTTTAGAGCAACACCACAACAATTGGAAAGAGAAAAAGGGCTTTGTGACATAATGGAGAGCAAAATTATGGAAACCAGGAAGCATACCCCTCACAACTATAAAGATGGAAGTGTTGTTTCTCCTAGGCTTCCACAACCTACAAGGGTTACACCACAACAGTTGGAAGAAAAAAGAGAAAAAGTCTTTGTTACAATTGTGATAGCAAATGCACTAAAGGTCATAAGTGTGCTGAGAAGAAATTATTTTACATAGAATATGAAGAGGAGGAAGAAAAGGATCAAGAACCATCAAAACAAAAGGATATACACCAGCCATCCCAGAGAAAGAAGAAAGGAATCAGACCATATCTTGTAAAGCATTGGCAAGAATTACCACTCCTCAAACTCTCAAGATAGAAGGACATATCAAGAAGAAAAAGGTGCAAGAAGTGAAGATCACATCGAGAAAGAAGAAATGAATCCAACCATGTCTTGTAATTCATTGGTCAAAACTACCACTCAAACTATCAAGATAGAAGGACATATCAAGAAGAAAAATGTTCAAGAAGTGAAAGATCACATTAAGCGTCAAGAAATGAATCCGACCATATCTTGTAAAGGATTGGAAGAAATTAACACTCCTAAAACTCTAGAGATAGAAGGACATATCAAGAAGAAAAAGGATAGCACCAAGATATGGAAGGCTGAAAAACCTGGAAATCTATTTGGAAATTTAGATGGTATGGGATTCTTGGCTGAAAGCAATTCTGAGAAAGCAGAAGAACATTCAGTTTCTACTCTTAAGCAACCGGTTTGGAGAAATGGAAGGCGGCCACTGCAGTTGGAAGAAAACCGTCATGTTACTTACAGGCCATTTAACCAACTAGAGAATGGAAATGACTCAATACTTACTATTCTAGATGGGGAGTCAAAGCAGCTAATCCCTGTTGGAATTCCGTCAGAGCATGCTTATGCAAGAAGTCTTGCTCGGTTTGCTGCAAACCTTGGACCAATTACCTGGAAGATTGCAGCTCAGAAGATAAGGAGAGCTCTGCCCCCAGGTGTCTCATTTGGCCCTGGACGGGTCGGTGATTATGAGGCTCCTCCTCGTGCTTTATTGTCACATGAAAGAATATCTGTGGCATCAGTGTCCTCTTCCACTACCTCGCCAATTGTTCCAGGTGAAACCAAGATTAAATCAAATAACGCTGAAGATAATCCAAGACTAAGAGATGAAGGGCTTCCAAAGAACTCAATTTCTGAAGGCAGGACTGTTACATCAGCTACAGCGGCTTTATCAGCAAGACAGATGGTTTCAAATTCTGCAATATGTCAAGGGATAGATAATTGCCAATCTATTCGTAATCCTCAATCTGAAGTGATTGGGCATGGCACATTAAATTCTAGTGGTGATGGAAGAGCTAGTTTGCCTTCTCTGGAAGTAAAACAAGGCTCCATAAGGTCAGGTTTAACTGTTACCACATCCAGTGACCTAGCCCTTGCAGGTACAAAATTTGGTTCAGAAGTAACACAGTCCAGATTACTTGAAATGGTCTCAAGAAATAGCACACTCATGCATGGGGCCTCATTAAAGCAGGCTGATGGTTCAAGGTCCATTGCCAGTCTTCAGGTAATGAAATCTGAAAATATGACAAATGACAGTGATGCACGTGGTGTTGCCAAAAAAGCAAGTGATGCATCAAAACGCGGGTGTAGTTCTCCTGGTACAAATATTGCAGTCACCACAGTAAGCTCTTCTCTATGCAACTATCAAGCTGGATCGAGAGTTTTGCAGGGACATCAAGTCGCAAGTAGTCAAGAACATGCTAAGCAGGACTTAAATGGTTTAGCTAATTTACTGCATGGCAATATGCTAGCATTACATCAAAGAGGTTCTAATCTGTCTGCAAATACCCCAGTGTTGGTGCATTCATCAGTTTCATCAGCAGAGCCATCTATAAAACGAAATGATGCCACAGTGCAGGCATGGATACAATCACAAAATGCACGCCTGGCAAATGCAGATGCTACTTCTAGAGTCAAGTTACAGGATGCACCGAATCCTCATATGAAGCAGCTAAGAAATCGATCAATTTCAACATATCTCATCAGGTGGAAGTACTTACCAGCAGAAGATTCCACATGGGACGACAAGAATTTTATACAGAAGCATCAAGAACTACTCAAGCGTTGAGGACAACACTTTTTGAAGGAGAGGGGCATGTTAGGCCCCTATACTACTAGTGTAACCCCTTATTATTATTAGTACAACCCCCTTATTATATTGATGTACCCATGTAGTGCCCATATTGTTACTATTGTGCCCCATAGAAGCCCACTATTATTATTATTGTGCCCTTACATTATTATTGTTATGTCGGCTCTGGCTATGTTATGAGCCCTTAGACTCCTATATATAGAAAGGAGGTATTTTCATTTGTATCATCGAAGAATTGTTCATTTATGTAATGTAAAGGAGGTTGCCCCCTCGAAGAGGCTGAATTCTAAGGCGTTGATCTATCTTTTCTATCTTTTCTTGAGCTGGTTTCATAACACTTCCCCAGTTGTTTCCCTGCATTCAATCATTTCCCTGTGGCTATGTGGCTTCTTTGCATTGTCTATTTGACTAGCCATTTGGCTCTACAGCTCTGTGGCTTTTAAACACCTCATCGTCTACCAAAAAATCCCGCTTGTAGTGTGGAATTATGATTAGGAGTGATTACGAGGGATCGGGGTTGTTTTCTAGGCAATAACCCAAAAATATGCGAAAATCCCATTAAATATAGATTTCTAGAAAATACACTATCGGACGTGTATTTTGGACGTGAAATCCCATTTAATCGCCCCTAAAATCCGTATTGAATCCGCCATTAGGCGTTATATCACATCGTATAGGTATATTGGTTAAAATCCCAAATACATGGGAAAATGTTGAAAAACCCATTAAAATGCCTTCTACCAGACTTCGAATATTATCACATCCACCCTAATATTGCATCGGGTCCACCTTTGGCCGCTATCGCGCTCTTCCCCATCGGTCTACCGGATCTTTGATCCAATGGTCATCATGCATTTTTGGTTGGCTTAGGAGTATGGAGGTTACCCGCCAGAAAAGATAGTTTTCCTCTCTCCCACGTGTCAACAAGTCTATGGAATCAAGCGGAACCAGCCCAAAAACCATTTATTGCTTAAGGCCCACCCGAAATATGCATTTACAAAACTCAAATTCTATGCAAATGAGCTTATAATTCCCCTTCGGGTCCGTTTTACCGCTTCGAGCGTGGTTCCTTTGTTTTTTGGTTTTTACACCAAAAAATGTTAATACACAGAATTTCCCTTTTACCAGATTTCAAATTTTATAAATTGCGCTTATGGAATCCATTGGGTTTGGAAATCGTCGATCGTCTATTTAATCCTACTCATCCATTCCTTTCGTGGTTTGGCGACTGAGATTACATGTCGTGATCACTATCACATATTTCATTTGGCACAGCCCAAGGGTTTTGTTCATTGCCGATACCGATTCGCCGATCTGATCATTGGCAATCAGCATATCGCATGATCGCAATCGTCGTGTCCATGATCCTGATATCGCATGCAGGCCTGTCTCCGACTTGATTGATCGGATCAATAGATCATGGTTTCTTTCACCTCCACTTAAGTACGGCCTTTGCCTTTTTTCGATGCAATTTCCCTTTATAACGGTTTTTCTCCATTTTTATGGGATTTTGCCTCTTTTTCCAAAGAAATAGGGCATCTTCTTTCTACAATAACTTATACACCCTAAGTCCATTTTAGCCCATTCAATTTGTAGTAGATTCAAAATGAAAAGATATTTTCAATGGGGCTATATCCAGGAACTTCCTTGGGCTTTAATTTTCCTCTGAGAGGAACACTTAGGCTCAGGAGTCTTATCCAAAATCCATTTTGGATCATTGGTAAAGCAACACCATGAAAGTTTTCCAAAGGAAGTTGCATACAGGGAAAAGAAACCTCTTGAGCTAGTGCATATATACTTGTGTGGACCTATCAGGACACAATGGATTGGTGGAAGTTCTTACATCCTCACTTTCATTGAAGACTACAGCAGAAAGACATGGGTTTACTTCTTGAAACATAAGTCTTAAACTTTTGCAAAGTTCAAAGAATTCAAAGCCTCAGCAGAGAACCAAAGTGATCGACAAATCAAGGTATTGAGGTCAGATCATGGTGGACAATATGACTTGAAGGCATTCCATGATTACTGCAAACAACATGGGATCAAAAGACAGTTTACAACCAGGTACACACTGCAGCAAAATGGTGTAGTAGAGAGAAAGAACAAGACAATTATGAACATGGTAAAAAGCATGTTGGAAGGATGAAACATGTCTAATGAGTATTGGTCAGAAGCAGTTGCATGTGCTATTTATGTGATCAACAGATCTCCTACAAAGAGTGTAATGAACAGAGTACCAAAACAAGCGTGGTCAAGTATGTATTGCAACGTATCTCATCTAAGAGTATTTGGATGTGTAGCTTATTCACATGTGCCTAAGGATTGAAGAAGCAGTTTGGATGATAGGAAGAGCACTTTTGGTTGTGTGTTCCACCTTGGTTCAGGTGTGATTTCATGGGCATCTAAGAAGAAAGCCATTGTGGCACTTTTGTCAGCATAAGCAGAATAGGTAGTAACAACATCTGCAACATGTCAAGAAGTGTGGTTAAGAAGAGTATTTGATGGAGTCAAGATGAAACAACAAGGATCAACAATAATATATTGTGGCAACACCTCGATGATTGCACTATCCAAGAATAGTGTATTTCATCAAAAGAGAAAGCATATTGATAATAGATATCACCTTATTAGGGAACTTCTGATAAATGGAGAAGTTCACTTGAAGCCTTGTAAATCTAATGATTAATTGGCTAATATATTTACTAAGTCATTAGCACAATATGTGTTTGAGTTTCATAGAATAAACTTGGTATTGTAAGCCTGGCTGAGACATAGACTAGTAGTCATAATTAAGGGGAGTGTTAAAATAGGATAATTACTCCTGCATGAGGAATTGTCTAAACATAGAGAGTCAGTTAACTAAGTGATTGAGTGGTTGAGTGTTTGAGTGTTGAGTCAAGTCGAGTTAATTGATATATGACTTTGAGTGTGTGATTTCATGTAGTTGCATGTCAATATATTTTAAGCAATCAGCTAGTTGATAAAGGTTTAAATACCCTTCACTGGGTTCATTGTAATCATCATGTTTTGTGTGATCAATAGAATAGCAGCATCTCGTGTTTTGAGTGAGTTCATGCTTTGTCTCCTCCACCTTCCCAACAAGACTCTCTTGGCTACATGGGAGGAGTTGAGATGAAAAGTACTTTGTATGTCCAAATGAGGGGATGTTTCTAGCCAAGGATGAAACTGACCCTTGTGGTTGTTTGACTACCCTCATGACTATTTGACTTCCATGACTTTTTGACTTCACATGACTCTTTGTACAACAAGTGGGTCTCTTGGACTTCCATATTACATTAAATTGATAGAAAGTATGGCCCACAATAGATATGTGGATGACATGACTCATGACATGACTCGACATGACAGTGTTGGTACATTCGTGCTGCTGCTAGTGTGCATGTCAAGCTACAGTTCTGCTGGGTTATGGATGTCCTCATGGTGTGTCACAGCTTCACCTCTACATGGCAAAGTGTGCAAAGTCTTCGATGGTTGTTGGTTCGCTTGATGTTTCTTTTGCATGTTTCTCCTTGCTTGTATGTTGGAATGCTTGGCAGGTTCCTCTGTTCACAAATGGTGCATGTTCGATCGTTTGTCCGTCCGTGAGCACATCTTACATGTTTTTTCATCCACCCATCTATGAACACATATTTGTGTGATCATCTATTCACGAGCACATCTCTTTGCATGCATCATTTGTTCATCAGTCGATGAACCTATCCTTTTGCATGTGCTCCCCTTTGCTCATCACGTTCGTCATGGCGCCATGTTTGTTTGTGTACGTATTCTTGCAGTCACTCATGATGGGATGCCATCAAATCCCAAAACCTCCTAGCCTACCATGATACATGATCATTCCGAATGTAGGTGACTGGAAGAGGCAATAAGGTTGCAAGGCAGAATGGAGGCTCCAGGCACTACTGATGAAAATCACGCAAGAGTCACTAGATGTTGGAGATGGGCAAGTTGGATTGACAGTGACTTGCTCTGAGGTCTAGCCCAACTGGAGAACAAAAATGCGCAGCTTTTTAGGGGAATAGTTTGGGCTGTAGGAAGGTTGGGCAGGCAAAATCTACGTAGTTTCTAAAATGAACGGGCAGTGGTGCTTGGCAACAAAACCTACCAATTGTTTGGAGGAACATGTCGGGCTGCAAGGAGACTTGGTAGATAGAAATTTCTCAATTTGTTTAGAGGAACTGGTTGGGAGCTTGGTAGCCGAAACTACGCAATTCCTGGAGGGAACTAGTAGCAGAAATTGCGCAATTCCCAAGGGGAACTAGCAGTTAGTTGTCGAGAGCTAGGTAACAAAAACATTGCAATTCCTTGAGGGAACTGATAGTCTGTTGCTAGGATCTCCTAGCGAGAGAATTTTTTTTTATGCTGGGAGGTTGGCCTGTTGATCATCTTTGCGCCAATTCTAAGTTGATCGGACTACTGGGCAATAGAGGGCCTACTCATAAAAACTATGCAATTTTCTGGATGAGTAGTGGGTTGGCTGTTGGGAGGCCTGGCTAAAAGAATTGCGCAATTTAGTAAGAGAGACATGGATGGGCACTAGGTTTCTGTCTAGCCTATCTACACAGTTTTCTCAGTTAGTAGAGTGGGCAACGGTTGCATCCTCTATGAAATTTTTCAGGGGAGTTAGCCCTAGGGTGGCTACCGAGTCAAACTCTCTGGTTGACCAACATGGAGACCGATTGATTTGTTTGCGGGAAGCGCAGCCTGAAATGAATTTCTTTAGTTCCCCAGTGCTATTCTAGGTGACAGTCGATCGAGTTGATGGCGGGGTGATGGTCCAGCTGTCAAAGGGGAGTCTGGTCATCATAACTTCAACAAAATGACTAATTGTGTGAATGAGTGAAAGAAGCATATGTGATCTTTCACACACACTTGCATGACTTGGTGATGAGATGACTCAAACCATCCAAACACATATATACAACATGACTGACTGACGGTGTAGGCAACAAGCGTGACACTTGTGATTGATTGTTGGTTGATTGCAATGATGCTTGTGCAAAAGTGAGGGTAACTCCATGTGTGAGGGTGACAGATGTCTTCATAGTGAACACAACAACTACACACAAAGCAAAGACTTTGAACACAATCAAAACATGATCGCAAGCATGAATTTGACATCAGAGTGCAAGACTTCGTGAAATAAACAAGGAAGGTGAATGAAAAGACTCATGTGAGCTCACAGAGTGAACCTGAGTGTGTGTAATCATCAAGTGAAACTCTCAAGGGAGGCTCTGAAATTGGGTGCAGGCCAAAAATTTAGAGGGTGGTTGTAGCTGCTACAACACGGCAACACATTGGTAGAATTCCAACTTCTTTGTTTTGGTTCATTGATAGCACAGGGCCTTGATCTTTCGGGAAGTATTGAATTTTTGTGTGGGTTACTTCAGCTTCCCAATTTACCTTGTGGACATACATGGTTCACCTCTTGCCAACTCAGTCAAACAAAATCAAATGCTCAGCTTGATCACAGTGTTTTGGATTCGTGAAGGGTAGTTTAGCTTGCGAGTTGAAGATTTCTAGAGCATATGTTTTCATCTCTAGTGTTGCTCCACTGCCGCAGGCCTAGACAATACCCCAATGGAGTCACACAAGAAAACACGTATTGCTCCAATGGGAGCAAGCGTGGTCAATACTCCAGTGGAGTTGCATGATTCACCTCTCTACGCAAGAAGCCTTTCTCTTCTTTCACCTTTGTATTTTTCAAGAGTACTATGCATAGGCACTTATTTATTTTTGGGGTGGAAGAGGGATCTTGACTTATTGAGAGTAGAAGAGTTTGTTCCTTTAAGGAATCTTGAAGGACCTCTGACATATGTTTTCTTGTTTTTATTTTCCGCTTCTTCGTTTCTACTAGTTGGATGAGCTTGAACACATAGAGAATAAGGCTAAGTACATGGATGGGCTTTCCAGTGTGAATACAGGTTCATGGTTAGACCAAAACATCCCTTGCAGATGATTCATATTTTCTGTGAAGACTTCATCTGCTGAAGGTTATAACTAAGCATGAAGGATACCGACACATGATTAGCCAAGTGTTGTAGTGTCACAAGTCTCTTCATATTTCAACCAAATACTTTATTCAAAATCCAGAACATAGTAGTTGACAACACTTATTTCTAGAAACAAAAATAGTAATATATCAAGCAAATGAAACAAATGTAGACAAAAATAGTAAGCATAACAAACAAAGTAAAAACAAAGATAGTAAGCAAAGAAAACAAGATAGAAACAACAAGCAGTAAGAAGACTATGTACACGGCATGGGGCATGGCCTGAATTACTAGAAATAATGCTTGAGATCTTTGCCATTGACAAGAAGGTTGTCGATCCTCCCATCAAGTGATTGCAAATGATATGTGTGTGGGCCAAGATTCTCGTGGACTGTCTACGAACCAATGCACAAGGACTGGAACTTCGTATGTTTTCCCTTGTCCTCATGGGGCTTATCCCATTTCAGAACTAAGTCACCAACATCGAGGTTATCTTTCCTTGCAAACTTCTTATCGAACCATCTCTTGATACAATTCTGTTGGAGTGCGAGTTTTTCTTTTTAATTCATCCTTTCTTCCTAAAGCTAATGGAGAGAATCCATCCTACGCTAAAGTAGTTGTTGGCATTATGATGCATGTGTTGTACTTGATGGCAACCCACTTGTAGCAGAACAACTCACTTGTATATGGTAACCAGATGAATCTACAGAAGAGATATCAGATGTGACATAATGCATGACAGTTGTGTTTACAGATGTGACAAAATGCAAGGCAATTCAAAGGAATTAGTTCAAAAGTAATGTACAATGGCAACTCTCTCAGATGACAGTTCACAATACAAGAAGTTAACAGCAAAGGATTATAGATAAAACTCTAAAGAATGAAGAAAGACAGGTATATGTAGGTTCACCTTGTCCAAGCTGCGTATATACACAGGTTTACTGAACAAAAGGAGCGTATACGTATACATGCACTTTCACAAAAGGAAAAGCGCGTACATGTTGGAAAACTAAGATTTTGGTCTGAGGTATTTGGTCTAAGGTATTTTGATCCAAGGTATTGGTCCAAGGTATTTGGTCTGAGGTATTGACCCTGGGTATTTGGTCCAAGGTGTTGGTCCTACATGGTTTTGGTCCAAGGTATTGAGAAAGGCTTAGAACTATATAAGGAGGAGAAGATCATTATACCATGTAGTGCAAGTATTGAATATCTAATGAAGCATGAGATCTAGTATGCAGGCTATCGCCTTAAGGTGATTTGCTTGATCTGAACCAAGGATGAACCTTAGTGTTTGATGAGGGATAAGATCTAATGATGGATCAAGATCTTAAGGCTTGAAATAAGTTATCATTATGTGGTTTGATCATGTATAGTCTAGATCTGAATACTAACGCATGTGTTATTCTATAAATGTTATGATATGGGCGTAACTGAAGTTTGGAATCGTTGCAAAATTATGAATTAATATTTTCTGAATGTACGCTGGTTGGCTTTGATAAAAGTGCATATACACGCTGGTTAAACACATCCAAGTAGCGTAGACATTATGAAATATGATATTTGAAGTTGTAGGTGGATCTAGTTGTTGTTGCAAAATTCTGGTTTCTACTCTGTGTTCTGGTGACTGTGTTTTGATGACAGTACAGTGAATGTTTAGATTGATTAATTATGATTTGCTTCAGTGACGATGGGCTTTTAGTGATTCAGTTGTGGATGATTCATAGATTGATGATTGAGTTTTAATGATTGGTTAATGCAGATGTATTTGATGGTTGTATTGTAGTGGTGATTGGTTTTGAGCTTCATTTTTGGTGATGGGTCCAGTATGAAAATTGTATGAAATGAGGGGTTCATGAGTATTGTTGTGTACCAGGAGCATCTAGTCTGAAAATTTATGAAACGTGGTCCCTGGAGGAAGAAAGAATGTTGTAGCCTTCTATAGGTTGGTGCCTATGTACTAGTAAACATATTGGCTAGTACAATAGTTAGGGGGTTGTAGCTCCCTTCTAATAGAAGCTAGAGAATGAGAGAAGGTTGTAACCTTCTACAGGTAGAAGTTTGCGTACTAGTATGAGTCTGCACCAATACAATGTTGTAAACATATTTTTTTATTATTAAAAGAAGACAGAGACGACAACAGCAGGTGGTTTTCACCCACATTGTGTTTCCACCTTAAATCTTGGTGTTCATGTGTGTTGCTTATGTGTGATGGTTCATTCTATTATTAACTACACATGGTTACTATTTAATGTTTACTAAAGTACTGATGAAAATATTAAAGATCAACATATGATGAATTAATTGAATCATAAGTTCACTAGATATACGTTGGTTGCCTTAAGAATAG
>APFE031288674.1:64506-88300 GCA_000404065.3 Pinus taeda
CTAATGCAAAATCTGAAATGCTCAACAAGGAGATGAGAGGTCAATCCCATCAACAACCAAGGAAAGAAATTCTTCAAAGAAAATATTTTACTCCTAACTATGGAAGTGATAGTCAGTTATTTCCTCAATTGAGCAATGTTGAATGTTTTCTATGTCATAATCTTGGACATGTTGTAGCGAGATGCGAAAGTAGAATGGTTCAAGACCATCACACAAAAAGATCATCATCTCCCAAGTACTTTAAGGGATATTGTTTTTCTTGTAGTATGTTTGGTCACAAAGCCATTGACTACTATAGAAGAGATATGAAACATGCAAGATGTTATGCATGTAACAAGTTTGGACATATAGCAAAGGAATGCAGGATAAATTGCGGGCACCATACCAAAAGGAGAAAACATCATCACACTCAAAGATATGGAAAAAGAAGGAAGTACATTCAGAAAAATTTGACATGACACAATGTACAGACATAACGGAGTCAGGGTAACCTAAAAGTATGAAACTTCAATGTTCTAAATCACATACACAATTTTCGTGAAGACAATTTGCGTATATAAACAAGGTAGAAGCTTCACAATCGCGTATATATGCAGTGAGACAGAGTCATAAAAACTGATTTGATATGATTCAGACAATTATTAGTTATCTTTTCTGTCATGATGATAGATGACTACAGTCTGTGGATTTTATTTAGAATTATTTTTCTTGACAATTTGTTGATAACTTGATATATATTTGATTGATGATGATGCCTTGATACTTCTTACTAATATATACAATGATCAAATCTCACAATGAACAAGTGGAATAGGTGTAGGAGGAGAACATGCTATGCTTCTAATAAAGCATTGTTGGCATTATGTTTAGAATCCTTTGATACCTAATCAATGATGATGATGCTTATATGGCTAAATGATACATCTTCATATGTTACGGTTATGAGCTTTCGATGATAAAATTTCAGATGATACTTGGATCACATAGTTGGTTTTTCAGATCAGATTTATGGATGATTGTGAATGACTTTTTGATGATGCATATAGTACATACATGTTGCTTACATGGTGATCTTCATAAGGACAAGGAGAAGTACAAAGCTTGATTACACAACTTCATTATTTTGATGATGAGCCACTCATTTCTTTTATGATGTTGTCATCATGCCTTCAAAAATGTATAAAGTTCATATGGTGTAGTTATGATGTAGGATTCCTATAGTTCTTGGCTCTCACATGGTTGAGGATTGTTGTTGTTGATGATATCAAGAAATATTGACAGATGACCATGAGCTCATGGTTTGTTCGATACATATTGCTAACACTTTGATGGATATACAGTATGTTGGATACATGGATGATTACTTGCATATTGAAAAATATTGTTAGTTGGCTAAGATAATGATGTTATTGCAGTCATATCCATTTGAAGACATGGATATTCAGAGACATGGATTACTTATTCACATAATGATGATGACTTCTTACTTTGTTATTCACATTTGTTGACACTTATCAGATGAGGGATTTCCCCTAGTGATGATTCATGGTTGATATATTAAGGGTTCTTGTGGAAATATCATGCAGTTCTTGATGATGATGTTAGATGATGGCTATGGCATTTTCACATATGATATGATGTGAATGATTTTGTGTTATTGCTTGGAGATATGACATATGCTTAGTTGATTCATGGGAGGTTATGATAAGGCTCTTTCCACTAAGGAAATGAAGCAAGTTGATCTTGATGAGATCAAGAGAATGAGTTGATATTTATATACAGCATACTTAGTCACAGGTTGATGATATTTACTTTGTCATATTTTCGGAGCTGATGATGGACATATACAGGTTACAGGTCTGGATGCTGTTGACAGATGCTTATGGTTGGTATTACGCAATGGTGCAGATGATATATGCTTTATGGCAGTTGTTGATGACTATCATGGTCTTGTTTAGATATTTGGTCTCTGTTATAAATCTCATGTATATCATTCGATGTAAAGGGCATATAAAGACCCATGATGTAATAATTTGTCTTTGTCTGTCGTAGTCTTTTGATGAGTCCTTTTTGGTCATATGATGTAATTTGTATCCCCACATTCCATGGGATGGAAAATGTAATTTCTATCATGTATAAACAATTGGTATATCCCCACTTGGTTGGGAGGATGAGTCAAATTTTGTATATGCCCACTTGGTTGGGAGATTGATGTATGTATGAGTCATTGGTGATAGGAAGGTCAAACTCAGATAATCTAGTGATAGAGTCATGTTATTCTTTTGGAAAATATTTGCAGACTTTTCATGTGCTCAGGGGGAGCATGGATGATATAGTGCATCTCAGTATGTATAAAGGGGGAGTTTAATCAGAAAATTTAGCATGTGCTTAGGGGGAGCATGATCCATGTTTATATTCAGTTGTTTAGATATGAAAGTATTCCTTTTTGGGTAGCCCTTTGCCCTTGATATCAAAGGGGGAGAATATCTTGGTCCGACCTTTGCCCTTGATGTCAAAGGGGGAGAGTATTTTGGTGTTGCTTGTTATCTCTAACAATTTCTATATCTTGCGGTAATCAACACGAACATGGTTGTCATCAAGTCATAGGGGGAGATTGTTGGCATTATGATGCATGTGTTGTACTTGATGGAAATCCACTTGTAGCAGAACAACTCACTTGTATATGGTAAGTAGATGAATCTATAGGAGAGATATCAAATGTGACAGAATGCATGACAGTTGTGTTTACAGATGTGACAAAATGCAGGGCAGTTCAAAGGAATCGATTCAGAAGTAATGTACAATGGAAACTCTCTCAAATGAAAATTCACAATACAGCAGGTTAATAGCAAGGATTACAGATCAGACTCCAAAAAATGAAGAAAGAGAGATATACACAGGTTCACCTTGTCCAAGCTGTGTATACACGTAGGTTTACTGAACAAAAGGAGTGTATACATAAACACGCACTTTCACAGAAGGAAAAGTGCGTACATGTTGGAAAACTAAGTTTTTGGTCTGAGGTATTTGTTCCAAGCTATTTTGATCCAAGGTATTGGTCCAAGGTATTTGGTCTGAGGTATTGACCCTAGGTATTTGGTCCAAGGTATTCGTCCTAAGTGTTTTTGGTCCAAGGTATTGAGAAAGGCCTAGAAATATATAAGGAGGAGAAGATCATTAGGCCATGTAGTGCAAGTATTGAATATCTGATGAAGCATGAGATCTAGTATGCATGTTATCGGCTTATGGTGCTTTTCTTGATCTGAACCAAGGATGAACCTTAGCGGTTGATGAGGGATAAGATCTAATGATGGATCCGGATCTTAAGGCGTGAAATGAGTTATCATGATGTGGTTTGATCATGTATAGTCTAGATCTGAATACTGACGCATGTGTTATTTTGTAAATGTTGTGATATGGGTATAACTGAAGTCTGGAATAGTTGTAAAATTATGAATTAATATTTGCAGATATGTACACTGGTTGGCTTTGATAAAAGCACATATACACACTGGTTCAACACATCTAAGTAGCATATAAATTATGAAATGTGATATTTGAAGTTGCAATTGGATCTAGCTGTTGTTACAGAATTCTGGTTTCTGCTCTGTGTTCTGGTGGTTGTGTTTTGATGACAGTATACTAAATTTTCAGATTGATTAATTATGATTTTCTTCAATGATGATGGTCTTTTAGTGATTCAGTTGTGGATGATTCAGAGATTGATGATTGAGTTTTAATGATTGGTTAATGCAGATGTATCTGATGGTTGTATTGTAGTGGTGATTTCTTTTGAGCTTCATTGTTGGTGATGGATTCAATATGAAAATGGGATGAAATGAGGCCTTCATTTGTATTATTGTGTATCGGGAGCATCTAGTCTGAAAATTTATGAAACGTGGTCCCTGGAGGAAGAAAGAAGGTTGTAGCCTTCTGTAGGTCAATGCCTACATACTAGTAAGCATATCAGCTAGTACAAGAGCTAGGGGGTTGTAGCTCCCTTCCAGTAGAAGCTAGAGAATGAGAGAAGGTTGTAACCTTTTCCAGGTAGAAGTCTACATACTGGTATGATTTTGCACCATTACAATGTTGTAAACATATTTTCTTATTATTAAAAGAAGTCAGAGATGACAACAGTAGGTGGTTTTCACCCACATTGGGTTTCCACCTTAAATCTTGGTGTTCATGTTTGTTGCTTATGTGTGATGGTTCATTATGTTATTAATTGCATATGGTTACTGTTTAATGTTTACTAAAGTACTGATGCACATATTAAAGATCAACATATGATGAATTAACTAAATCATAAGTTCACTAGATATATGTTGGTTTCCTTAAGAACAATTGCGTGTACACATGAGTTCCCTTCACTGAGGTAGTATATATAATTCTGATTATGGAAATGAAAAATCATTTACTAATATTGATTCACCCGCCCTCTCAGTATTATTTCCAACACTAGTTGGCAAGGCTTGCCTTGGGATTCTTGGGAAAGCTAAAGAGCAAGAAACTAGATATTTGGTGGAAGGATGGCTTCTTTTCCATAGCCTAGGAAGTACAATGAGGTACCTAGAGAAGTATTGGGTGTTACACGGTTAGCCCATAATACATTCGTTCTTCTTGATTATACAGATGAGGTTTTTATTCGTGGAATCTACCAGACTGTTTCCTTTCGGGTAATAGTTAGATGAATGATTTCGCATAATAACATTCCATAATGCAAAGTCATAGAGTTTCAAAGATGAAAAGTAAGTTTCATTATAAAAAAAAGTGATACCAGAACATTGAAGCATGAGATGATGTTCTACTAGAGGAAGCTGATGACCTCCTGGTCGTTCACTTGTTTGAGCAGAACTACTCCTATCCACCACGTGAAGTAATCAGCTGCGTTTAGAATGTAAACGTGTTGCTTTGACAAATGTGGGAATATTTCCCCAATGATGTCCAGGCCCCACTGTTGGAATGGTTTGGTCAATGTAACAGGGTGCAGTGGGGATGTTGATCTTCATGTTCTACTGGCACATCACTGACAGACTGGGCACTTGTGGGCATAACCATGTGCATCCTTGAATAATGTGGGTGAGTAGAAATCAGATCACATAAATTTGTGTGCAGTGGTGTTTCTCATAAAGTTACCCTTGGCGGGTCCATCATGTAGATCTTGAAGTACCTTCTCTGATTCATGTGCATCCGAGCACCTGAGCAAAACTCCATTACTGTGCTTCCTGTAAAGCACTCGATGCACCAACTAATATGCTAAGGAATTAAGGAATAATTCACTCCTCTTTCTGATGGAAAAGTGAGAAGGTACAGTGTTTTGCTCACGCTACTAGTGCACATATGTGTACCAAGAGGTCCCCTCTTCAGTGGGTGTGGCTCACCTTATATCATACATCTCCATTCTCTGCTCCCAGCCAGTGAGCTCTTCTTCACTCTCTGGCACCTGTACCACTTCAACTGCAAGTCTACAGAGCCCATGTCCTTTGATTGTGTGAACCGACTTGATTTCAAGATCATACTCTTGAAACCCTGTCATCCAGTTTGCATGTCGTTCACCAAATTATTGTTGTAGAAGCAATGTGTGAACTGTTGGGTAAGGGATGAAAACTATGTAGTGGTTCTTTAGCAAGTAGGGCCTGAGGTGTTTCACCACCTTGTAAACAGTATAAGCTTTCTTTTCAATGGCAGGTTAGTTGAGTTCTAGTCCCTACATGCTTGCACTCATGAAGGATATTGAGCATTCATCATTCGTCTCATCCCTTTGAGTGAGTATTGTAGCTAGTGAATTATTATAGGCGAAGGTGTATAGCAGGAAATCCTTCTTGAAGTATGGGCTATAGAGTGCAGGTGCTTCTGCAATGGCTTGCTTGATCTGGGTGAATGCATACTTTTCCCTCTTGCCCTAGCTGTAGACTACATCTTTCTTGATCATGTCCTACGTGGGATTAACTATATACGCATAATCTGAGATGAACTTATGGAGGAAGTTTATCTTGCCCAAGAAGGACTGCATGGCTTTCTTGTTGACTAGGTAAGGGATCTGTGTAATATCCTGGACTCAGTCCAGATCCACCTTCATCCCACTTTTGGCAACAATGTGTCCGAGAAGGTTCCACTCAGACACTACAAAAATGCTCTTTTTGGGATTCAAGGAAATCTTATATCTTCGACATCGCTCAAAAAATTTCTTCAGATAGCATATGTTATATTCTCATCTTTTTGAGAACATGATCACATCATCGAGGTATACCACTATGGTCTGTCTAATGATTCTATGAAAAGCGATGTCCATGGCTCATTAGAAGGTTGCACCTGCATTCACAAGCCCAAATGGCATTCGTCTATAAGCAAACATACCCCACTTGATACAAAAATTAGTTTTAAGTCTGTCAGGTTCTGCTACCAAAACATGATTGTATCTTGAGAAACCATCAAGGAGAGAAAACATTTGTGCCCTAGATATTGTTGGCAAAATGTGGTCCATAGACGGCATGGGGTAGTTGTCTTTGTCTGAGGCGTGGTTTACATTCCGGAAATCAACACACAAGTGGATTTTCTCAGACTTCTTATGTAGAGGAACAAGATTTGAGACCCATGTGGAATGACGAACTTTGTATATGATCCGTGCATCCAACAACTTAATGAGCTCTTTTTGTATGAGGGGTTCAAGCGACCGATGTACTTTCCGCAGCTTCTGTTGATATGGCTTTACCCCTTCTTTGATAGGGATGATGTGAGAGATGATCCGCATGTTATAAGTTTCTAGATCATCGTACGTCCACGAGAACACATCATGATACTGTTTGAACACGCGAATAAAGGCTTGTTGCTCTTGCTGTGTACAACATGTACCAAGATTGAAAAACTTCGGATCTTGCTCTGTCCCAGGTTTATTAGTTCGTGCCTCATGGTGGAATTGTGAGTCTTGATGTTTCTTGGCCCCTGAAAATGTTCTTGCAACTCATAAATATTTTCCAATGTTGCGACAATTTTCATGATAAGGTGGTCTCTCTTGTCAGCAACATCTGCTTGCAGAGAGCACTCATGCTCGTCATCATCTACCACTAAATCTTTAAGGACGTAATCGTTTTCCATGAAATGTAGTATCTGTTGCTCATCATTAAACACTCATAAATTAGTTATGTTATCCAGGATAGATGGCTTGTACAAAATTTCAATAGTAAATCTATCCCTAATCAGTGATATTGTTGAAGTTGCATTTGACAGAGCATTGGGAGCTACATTGTGTGTACGTGGTACATCAATGATGTTAAATGCTTGGAAGTTTGAGATGAGTCACCATACCTCTTGCTGGTAACTTTTGAGATGTGGTGACAAACAATGAATGGTGTTACGTACCTATTGTACCATTATCTCTGAATCACCTACCACTTTAAGCGTGACCATGTTGAGGTTGATGGTCTTCTACAAGCCTAACATTAGTGCTTCATACTCAGCAATGTTGTTCATGAACTCAAACTCCAAGTGACATGAAACCGAATGCTACCTGATGTAACGGTTGGTCAAGACACATCTGGCTCCTGACCCATCCTATGCCTTTGATCTGTCAAAGTACATGGTCCACAACATGTCTGTACACAAACCGCTTGATGTGTTAGTACTACTGCTACTACTATTGCTGCTACTACCACTACTATTGGTACAATGTACTGTACATGTTTCATTACCATCAGTTGGGCAAGGAAGGAGTCCCAACTGTGTGTCTAGTGGGTTTGGATCTGGCTGCATGGGATAACACCCCAATGTTGTTTCAAGGAGGCAGTTTCCAAACATGAGTTCTGTAAAGGCCAATGGTTCATTCTCGTCGTTAAGGTGAGTGAAATTATATTTCATATACCTCTCAGATAACACCTAGATCTAGTTGCATTTTCCCTTGTATAGAAGCCACATGTGAGACAAGTGTGTAGCAAAGTATTCATCTAGCTTGCTGGACCAGTCTCTACTGAGTAGTAGACCATATGCTTCTGGTATGTCCACAACCACTATGTTGATGCATTGGTGGAATAAAATGTCATGAGATAATCATATGATCACGTCTCATAGTTCACCAATGGCTGGTACTGATGTTCGATCAATCTGTATGATTCGCACGGATGTATCGATCCATTGTGCGTTCATCCTTTTCGCAATGGAGAGTGGCATGATGTTGACTGCCATGCCAGAATCAACGAAGAAGTTATGAACATTGCAGTTAAATATTTCGAATGATAGTACGAATGGAGGACAACCCGAGACAACTTCTTCCATCCAAAGTGTGTTGAGCATAGTGGAAAGTGATCCAAGAGGTGTGCTTTATCCCTTGCTGTAGAGGATGTGTTGTCCACTGTTGTCTATCCCAAGGCACACAGTGGGATGCTTCGCTGACTCTAGATCTTAGCTAGCTCGAACAAACTAATTTTTGCTCGATTTTTCTTCATGTCATCTACAATGTTGTATTCCAGAGGTGGTAGAATCATAGAGATATCCGAGGTAGAATGGATGACATTTCGTCCAGAGGAGTGTTTTGCAGCTTGCTTCTCAAGGACGTACTCTTTTCCGTCGCTGTCTTCCCAAACTTTTTCTGTGTTTTCTTCTTTGGGGCATCTAGTGGATCAACCTTCCTCAACAATAGTCTCATCTTTTCTTGTGCTTCCGCAAGTGTAAGGGGAGCCTCGTTACTCATGAGATTGTATCAGTCATTTTTTTTTTTGGGCTACTTCTCAGTATTCATCTTCAAACTTTCTTGCAAGCACTGATAATTGTTCACCACATGCCCAGAAATTGATGGTTCATCAAGTGCAACCTCTTCGTCATCATTAGTGTCTCCTAACTGCTCCTACATATTTTTTTCTTCATCGAATGTATGACTGCGTATAGGGTTTACGACTCACTTCCAATCCAAACAAGAGTTCTTAGGGTGATGTTCTTCATGGTATGAACAAAATATAGGATTTAGACACTGTTCAACTTGGAAGACAGAGCCCTTCACAGTTTTTGGAGCGGGTCAGTTGCTGCTTGATGAGTTTCTTCCCTGTCTCTGCTAGGTGTATGGCTGCTTGCAAGTGTCTTTTTTTTCCGTTGTTTGAGTTTGTACACTTTCGTCATCACGTTCTTGACTAGGAGAGTGAGGGTTTCAATATCAATTGCTTCCTTGTCTCTGCCCTTGCTTGCCATTGCTTGGGACTTCCTGATCGCATATTTGGATTCCTTTGTTGATTCGTCATTCTTGATGACTCCAATTGCGTGTAGGTCTTTCTCAATAGTAATAGCCTCTTCACAATTTTCTAAGAGTGTTGGTTTCGCAGCTCATTTGACGAACTCTGCAATGCTGGTGTGTAGTGTGTATGTGTAGTAATCAATGGTGACGGAGTCATGAGGTTTAGTGTCCACTACAAACTTTTTCAATATGCGTGTAAACCTCTGATTGAAGTCTTTTACTTTTTCTTTTCCCTCCATCTTTAGGCTTCCCAATTCTTTGAGTAGCATGGTTGGGGTCTTGTCATCAATATACTTTTCAAGGAACATGCGTTTGAATGCACCAAAGTTCTGTATAGAGTTCGGTGGATGGTTGTGATACTATGTAGTTGCGCGACCATGGAAACAATCTACATTCTATGGCATCATACCATACCTCAAGGGTTTGTAGCTGCAGGTACAAAATGTCCAAGTGATCTTCCACCTTCACCATTTTGTTAGGGTTAAACTTGATGTTCATCCCCTTCAATTGCTTTAGCATCTTGTGTAGAACAACTGGGAGAGCCAAGGGTCCCTGAGTCATCCATTCTATATTTGGGTCAACCATCTCTTCTTCTTCTTCATCCTCCTCCTCTCTTTTAGAATTTGATGGTTCCAGCTCTAAGTCTGTTTGTTTGTCTTCACCTCTGCCTCCTTCGATGCCTTCCCCTCCGCCTCTTGTACGAGAATCTGATCTCAATATCACAAGAGTGTCTTGTTCACCTTACTGGAAGACCAGAGGTTCCTCTTTGTCTTCAATATCTTCTGCTATACCTTCAAGTGTGGCAAGGACTGCTTCTTCCATCGATGATACAAGAACTCGGATAGGAGTGGCTTTTGGGTTTCTTGATGCATATGGAAGATGTTGTATGCCAGGGATCAATTCCACTTCTTTCGGGAACTAGTAGATAGACGGAGCTAAGTTGATGATACAAAATCTCGTGTTCAATCCTCGGAGGTGAGGAGTAACCAACTACAGAGTCGCGTGTAGGTGAGAGGGAGTCTGAGTTACTGCCTTGACTAGATTGTTGACAAATGAGTGTGAGAGGATGTTCAAACATATACAACTGGCTACCCTCCTTCTAGCACTAGAAATGTTGATGGTGCTGGACCCGCCAACGTTCAAGGGATCAACCTGGTATGAAGTCTCAAATAGACCTGACAATGCTTGGTGTGGGAGTCCTGTCTAGTATGATGACCTGGTTGCCATTATCTTAAGGATTTGCCTCAGCGCTTGCTTGTTAGCACAGGAGAGTTGTTTTCTTTGTCTTCGAGAAGTGAGGTTCACGTGCCTATTGAGTGTAAGTGTCACTTCTGTCAATGGTTCTTTCACTGTAGAGGGAGTGGGTGAGAGTGAGTCCCAAGTCGGCTAGGAGAAGTCTCAACTTTGCTACGAACACACAACACAACAGGATGTGCATAGATTCCAGTGGAACAGTCCACACAGATGCAACAATCACAACACACAAGGGAGGACAACATGTATAACATTCAGCATATTAGCCCACACGAGTGCAATGGTTGTTACAGCAAGTTTTATGTGAAAGGTTTTTTTGATGTCCAGGAAGGTATCCACCACAGGGGAGACAACATTAACAGCATATGCAACACATTTTCATTAATAGATTATGTATTACAACAAGTGAAATAGTTCAAATGTGAAACATAGGTTATAAGGAACATGCATCACAAGTGCTTAAGATTAGTCTACAACAGTTGCAATACATGTGTGAAAATGTGTTGACCTCTTAGTAGGCTTCTGAATTAAGCAAGAGTTCCAAGACACATCGTTACACCATACATCGCTAACCTTGTGTAAGGGGCATTGGAGCCACTAATTACTCCTCAAAGAAAAGATTATAGAATCTCGTCTGTGTGGGAGGAGCTAAGGTGAAAAGTCCTTTGCATGTACAAATGAGGGGGTATTTATAGCCAAGCGTGAAACTAGCCCTTGTGGCTATTCGACTACCCTCGTGACTATTTGACTTCCATGACTTTTCGACTTTACATGACTCTTTATACAACAAGTGGGTCTCTTAGACTTCCATGTTACATTACAATGATAGATAGTATGGCCCACAGTAGAGATTTGGACAACGTGACTCATGACATGACTCGACATGGCAGTACTGGTACATTCATGTTGCTGCTGGTGTGCATGTCAAGCTGCAATGTTGTTGGGTGATGGATGTCCTCATGGTGTGTCACAACTTCACCTCTGCATGGAGAAGTGCATGAAGTCTTCGATGGTCATTAGTTCACTTGATGTTGCTTTTTCACATTTCTCCTTGCTTATATGTTGGAAGGCATGGTAGGTTAGTCTGCTCGCTAAAGGTCCATGTTCGTTTGTTCGTTAGTCCGTGAGCACATCTTGCGTGTTTGTTCATCTATCCATCTGTGAACACATCTTTGCATGATCGTTTGTTCATGATCACATCTCTTTGCATGCATTGTTTGTTCATCCATTGATGAACCTGTTTGTTTACATGTGCTCCCCTTCATTCATCCCGTTCGTCACCATGCCATGTTTGTTTGTGTACCTATCACTGTAGTCACTCATGATGGGACGACATCAAATCTAAAAACCTCTTAGCCTACAATGATACATGATCATTTTGGATGCAAGTGACTAGGAGAGGCAGCAAGGTTGCGAGGCGGAATGGAGGCTCTGGGCACTGCTTATGAAAACTACACAAGAGCCACTAGGTGACGGAGATGGGCAAGTCGGATTGACAATGATTGTCCACGAGGTCTGGCCCAACTAGAGAACAAAATTGTATAGTTTTTTAGGGGGATAGTCTGGTCTGCAGTAAGGCTGGGCAAGCAAAATCTGCATAGTTTCCAGAACGAGTGGGCAGCTGGGCTTGGCAGCAAAAACTGTGCAATATTTTGGAAGAACAGGTTGAGCTATAGGGAGGCTTGGCAAATAGAAATTGCACATTTTTTTGGAGGAAATGGTTGAGCATTTGGTAGCCAAAATTGAGCAATTCCTGGAGGGAATTCACAACTAGCTCTTGGGTCACTCTTAGGAGAAACTTCGCAATTCGTGAGGGGAAGTGGTAGTGAGCTTCTGGGAGTTGGACATCAGAATCTGCACAATTCTTGGAGGGCACTGAAAGTTTGTTGTTGGGAGTTTCTGGCGAGAGAAATTTCTCTGGTGCTTGGAGACCAGCGTACTCATCATATCTGCGCAACTTCTGAGCTGAGCGGTCTGCTGGGTAGTAGAGGGCCTAGTCATGAAAACTGCGCAATTTTCTAGATGAGCAGACGATCGACTGTCGGGAGAGCTGGCTGGAAAAATTATGCAATTTCCTGATAGAGATAGCGACGAGCACTGGGTGTGTCTGCGACTATCTGCACAATTTCTTAGTTAGCAGAGCAGGCAATGCTTGTAGCCTCTGCACAACTTTTCAGGGGAGTGAGCCCCGGAGTGGCTACGGGTCAAACTCTCCAGTTAACCAACATGGAGACTCATTGATTTGCTTGCGGGAAACAAAGCTTGAAATGGTTTGCTTTAGTTCCCATACAATGTTCTTGGTGAGAGTCGATAGAGTTGATGGCGGGGTGATGGTCTGGCTATCAGATGGGAGTCCAGTCATCAGAACTTTAGCAAAATGACTAAGTGTGTGAATGAGTGAAAGATACATATGTGATCCTCCAACACACACGCATGATTCGACGATGAGATGACTCAAACCATCCAGACACATATATACAACATGACTGATTGATGGTGTAGGCGACAAGCACGACACTTGTGATTGATCGTTGGTCGACCGTGACGACACTTGTGCGATAATGAACAGTTCTATGTGTGAGGGCGAAAGATGTCTTCATAGCGAACACAACAAGTACACATGAAGTGAAGACTTTGAACATAACGAGAACATGGTTGCAAGGATGACTTCGGCATCAACATGCAAGACTTGGTGAAATGAACAAGCAAGGTGAATGCGAAGACTCACGTGAGCTCATAGAGTGAACCCAAGTGTGTGCAATCATCAAGTGAAACCCTTAAGGGAGGCTCCGAAATTGGGTGAAAGCCAAAAAATTGGAGAGCTGTTATAGCCAATACAACAGGTTTACGATGTGAATATTCTTAAAGGGTAATATAAGATGTGAGAACAAAATTTTTTAGAATTATTTCGAAATGGAAAAAAAAGAAATTATAGTTTTAATATATATATATATTTGCAAAAGAGTTAAACTTTACAACTAAAATTGTACAAAGTAACAAGGGTTCATTCTACTACGCCTTAAAATGTGAAGGAAATATCCACAATAAACAAGAAATAAGTTCTGGAACCAAACCGCATTTTCTTTACCCAATTTGAACAAAAAGGGGAATCACCCTAGATAATGGAGCACAAATCACCTCCTTCAAAGCAATGGAGAACCAACATAACTCACCGTGAACCTCAAAGCCAAACTTAACATGAAAGCAAGACTATGACAACGTAGGAGGAAGAATTTCAATCATACAGGATGATAGAATCGAACCTGGGTGAAATTTGAAGCTTGGGTCCGTAAACGTGAAAGATTTGCCAATGGAAAACCTAACACCGAAAATACAACCTAGTCTAGCTAACAATGAAGATAAGAGTTCCCTTGGTGTCATCAGATGAACTCAATACACGGAGGACCATAGATGAGAAGAATTTCCCAGGGAAAAGCCGACAGCTGGAGGGCGGACGGGAGGCTACAGAATCCTACTCGTGCGATCGCTCTGAGGTCAGATTCAATGAATTAGAACTATGTTTAGCAACTCGATAATCACCATAAAGATTTTCCGTGCGTATAGCTGGGATTCCATTAATAGTAGTATTAAATGAATATCCCAATTTCCCATTATGTATATATATGATAATCGCATAAATTCAATGTTAAAAATGACGTTGATATTTGTATGTATAAAGTAAGGTTAATTTTACTCTTTAAACATTTTTCTATTTTTATTTTTTTTTTATCACTAATATGTAGAGACACGACATACTTTTTTTTTTCATAATATTTTTGTAACTTCGCAAATTATCTCTAATTACAACCACTGTTTTAATATTTGTGTACACTTCATATAATAATGTTTATCAATTTTTTTTTAATTAAAATCCATGTGAATTTGGAAGGCATAGTAAATTGTGAAGTTGCTCATTGGAAAATGAAAATTTGAATTACATAAGTTTACAAATTTATTTATTTAATTGTGAAAATTATTGGTTTGATTTGGGACATTAGGTCAAAATTAGCTGTTGGTAATATAATCGTTGGAGTTTCTACACATACTATTTAACAAGCTAAGCTGGATTGGATCTTCAACTTATCCTGACGATGAACCACACTGGTTGGTTCGAAACGCGTCGACAAAAGAATATTTATGTCATTTCGCCGAAAATTCTTTAAACATATTTATAAGTTTTTAACTTTTATATTTTAGATGTGTTAAGAGTTTTATGTAAATCTCTATTAAATATTTTATTAATTTGGGAAATTTTGTAAAAAAATATTTAAATTGTGCATCAAATATTTTTATTGGATTTTAAATTTATGAATCTCAAGTTTTTTTTAATCGAGTAATGTAAGATTTCCTATCATATGTTTTCAATCTATTTCACAGCAAAAGCTTTTGTTTAGGTTAAAAATTGGATTTAAAATTTTCTTATTTTAAATGTTTATGGAGTTAACTATTTATATTTTTGCCGTTAAAAAAATTATATTGTTTAAATGAATAATTTTTTTAATTATTATTTTATTTAAATGTGTATTAAAGTTTCAAATGTATAAATTTTTAATTTTTTTTTATATTTAATTTTATTATTTAAATTCATTTGAGTTTTTACATTTATAAATTCTTTTGTAAAAATGTAACACGAGTTTTTTTTTTAATTTTAATATGTTAAATCATGAAAAATTTTAATATTCTTTTTTTGTAGGTTGGGGTGGGACTCTCCGATTTACATGTCCATTAAGTATCCCTCAACGGGGGAAGGGTAGCCCAAGATTTGAACCCAAGACTTCCGGTTCGGTGAGACTTCATTTCCACGGCCATTGCCGCTTGAGCTACCCCATGTCGACATTTTAATATTTTAATTTTAATAGTATTTTAAAGTTAAAATAATTTCATGTGTGTGGAAGAAAGTTTGTGTTTCTTTCTCTACACTCTTATTCTCCTACACATACCCTTTCTTTCAGACATCCTTTATTTCAACTTCATACACATGTTTAAAAAGTTGTCACTTTAAAAAACATTTTGTATCTAGGTTTAATTAAAGTTTTGAAATACATATGCTTTAAAAAAAAATCATATTATTTTCCTTTAGACAATTTTTTACAACACCAATTTTCTCCTACTTAAAATTAGATTTCCTTCACATGTATTAAATTAAATTTATATAGTTTCTCTTAAATTCACTTATATAAATAATTATGTTGATAGACACGTCTATTTTAGAATATGTTTTTTTCGAATGTGAATGGTAAATATTTAACATTATAAAATATTATAGAATATTCTTAATAATATACACAAATTAAAGTTGAAGGTAATTCCCCTTCCACACACACTCTCTCTTCCACACCTCAGCACACCTTCCTCCTCAACACAATTCTACCATACAGCTCCATCCTGCACTTCTTTAGCACACCATGAACTCTTTTTAATGTGATGCATGAAAAACCACACTCAATAAAATCAATTAAGCCAAAAAGTCTAGGTATAAGTTCTCTTCTTACATTTTGTATTTCAATTTAGTGTCTTCTATTTTTATTTTTCTATTTTCATTTTTTGTGAATAAAATAGATTATATTACTGCACAAAAGCTGAATTTACTAAAAGTCATGTAGTGCAATCAAAATGATCCAGCACTAGAGCCAACAACACATGCCTTCCTAGCTTCAAATGGAGTAATTTTACATTGGAGCTTACAAAAAATAATTTCTGAGATGTTTTGAAAATAATTAGAAAAAATGCCAAGCTGATAATATCTCCCAAAATTTATTATTATCGATACTTTGCATGTCGTTGAGATCTCTTCGACAACTAAGAGCAAGAGAGGATAATATAGCAAAAAAGGATGCATGTTGAAGGTCGCTAAGGATTTCCCTCCACAGGGTCATCATCAAGGTTGATGGGCAGCTATTGAGTGTTGCCTTCCTACACAACTATAGCCACTGGACTACTGGAGGAAGTGCCTATTACCTCCTTTTTTACGCTGGGAGAGGCATTGACTCATGAGTGGACACCTGTAGCTACTCGCTTCTTCATCATCGTGTAGTGCAGAGATTCCGTGGTAACAAAGTGGTAGTGGTGCACTGACTCCATGTAGACGACAAACTTGTCCATAAGGATATCATTTTTTTCTTCCATGGCCTTGGAGATTTCTGCCTGCTTCTGTGCACAAGACTGAGGATCATCTTAAGTTGTCAGGAGAGGTCAATTGCACGAGTATACAAATTCCCCCTTGCCCTGGTGATGCTTGAGTTAGGGATGCACTCAAATTCTGTTCCCACCTCTTCAGAGGACACCCGACACCTTAGGACCCTTGCCTAAGCTTCCATGTTAGCAATATGTTTCTGCGTCTCAGGTTTAACAACAATGGCATAGTTCAGGGTTGCCTGCCTAGCTGAAGATTTGGCTCTGGTGGTGGGTGGTGTACACAGGTTGTTTCGGTGGGAGGGGTCACTGTCAGAGCCTGGACTGTGTCAGGGAGCCGAGCTAGAACCTCGCCTAGGTGCCATGATAGAGGGAGAGGGGATCAATAGGCATACTGCAAAAGGGGGTCGGAAGAAACACGATGTCAGAGAAAGCAAGGTAACGGAGAGGAGCAGGGGTGAGGGGGTATACGTAGGGTCTGGAGAGCATCGAGCCGTGGGATGTCCTGAGGCGGGGAATGAATGCAGGTTGAGGGAGGTATGAAAGGTTGGTGAGGGAGGTTATAACAGAGAGGGATGACGGGATGGATAGAAGGCACCCCTGAGGGTTTGCAAAGCTTCTATTTGTGCCTGTAGCAAGGGTGACATTGGGAATGCAACTCAGGGTAGATTTCCTTTAGTACTCCCTCTCGTTGAGCAAATGTTATCGTTATTATTAAGATTGGAGATCTCAAAGGAGTTGGAGCCCATTATTCTAATTGTCCTTTTCATTGATGGTCTCGCATAGCTAATACAACCTACCGTTCTCTAAGTGAGTCCAAGCAAGTAATCTTAAATGATAATTAGCCATTGTATTCTCGTTTTTTAACTTGTGAGCAAGACCATGCCATTCCATTATGACCAACAACTTGGAAATAAAACTTGCTTTCTATTTTCATTTTAGTTATTTAATATATAGAAAAAATATAATTAATACACAATCAAATTAGGAATTATAATCCTTTAAAAATAAGAATACAAAAATTGATATTAAAACAAATATATATAAAAAATTCTATAATTTTCTAGAACAAAGTCTTCTCTACTGGAAAAATTAAATTGCTTACAAATTGTTCGACTTTTATAATATAAAATTGTTTAAATATTCGTTTTTTTATATAATCTATAGTGACTTTTTCTTTGTAGAATAACTTTGTGATGTTAGCATTGGAATTAACTCTTGAAACAAATATTTGAATCAAAATCCGTCTAATATTAACTATAGTTACCAGTTTTGAATTCAAATTGGAATAGCCGTTTCGAATTCAAATTTGGATTTAATTTGGATTATATATATATATACATTTCAAATGTAAACAAAAAAACATCATTAAAAATAAAAATCTATATTAAGTTTCTTGTCATTGAGTACGGTATTTTCCATTATAATTTTTCAATTTATCTAATTTTTTTTATGTAGGTATTTTCTCCATTTATTAAATTTTCAATTCTAAATTTATCTACAAAAATTTATATATATTTATTTTTTATTGTGTAGGTATTTTACATTATTAAATTTTCAATCAATTAGTACCAAAAAGCTGTACGAGTTTAAAAAATTATATTATAAAAAATTTAGGATTTTAAATTTTTTTCGGTTAAACTATGTTATATTTTTCTCGATTAAAAAGTATGATAAAGTTTAAATGCATAAATTTGTATCTTTTATGTTAATTTTTAGTTTTTTGTAAACATTTTTTGATCTTAGTATGAAGAATCTATAGTAAAAACCATTTTCCGTCAACGTTTCAAATCCCAACAAGATCCATCATTATAACTTCTTGAATGTTAGATAGTAGAAGAGCTTAAATGAGAGATTTAAATAGCAACGATGAGAGTAGACTTAAGGATGAGATGAATATGGACTTGTTTAATAATATTAATTGTAGCTTTTAAATTATTTTTTACTAAACAGTGATGAGTTAATTTATTAATTTAAAGTATTAAAATTATTACTATAATCCTTAATCTTAATATCACTAAACCTTATATAATCTAAATTAATACTAATAATTAAATATAATCATTTATTATAAATATTTACTACCAAACGTTATAATTTTTATTAATGAATTAATAGGACTTATAAATAATCTTAAATTAATAATTAATAAATAACTATTATGTTTTGTTTGATGATATAATCTAATTATTTTGATACTCATTACTTCATTAAACATTTAATATTTTTATACTATATTATATGTTGAAATAAAATCATAATATATTATATACATAAATTAGCTAATTATTAATATAATTAATTATTGAAGTATTTATTTAAACTTCTCATATTAACGCACTTCTAGATCAACATTTCAAGAAGTTCTAGGATGTGATGGATTCTCTGTTGGGATTTGGAAACAGTTGACAGAAAATAGTTTTCACTGTGGATTCTCTATTAACTAAGTCAAAAGAGATAAACCACAACTTATTAAATTTATTATATTAAATTATTTTTGTTTTTAAATTTATAAAATTATTTCATAAAAAATGTAACTTTTATATTAAAATTTATTAGCTTAACATCATTAAAATTTTAATATTAACTTTAATATTTTAAAGTTAATATTATTTTAAAGATAAAATAATTTTATGTGTGCAAAAGAAGTTTGTACTCTGCTTCGCACATGTTTATGGTATATACACATTTCCACACATCCTTTTTCTATACTTGTTGTTCCACAAAGTTACTTTCAGGCCTCATTTTCCACACATCATTTTTCTATACTTGTTCCACATAGTTACTTTCAAATTTTGTACACTTTTGTTCTACACAACTACTTCAACACTTCAATCTTTTCTAAAGAGAATTGTCACTTTAAAAAACAAATTGTATATAGATTTAAAGAAGTATACTAAAAGTATGTTGAATTCAAAAGCCATGTGAACTTTTACAAAGAAGAATATGAAGTTGGTCAATCAGAAAAGTAAAACATTACCTAGTTTGCCATTACTAAAGAATAATCTATAGTCATTTTAATAGTAATAACTTCTAAATTTGATTTTCTCTCTATAATATTTTGTTGAGTAAATATAAAATGTTACGTTATAAAGTGAAAAATGAGTGTAAAATGGATTGTTTTCAAAACTTTAAAGATTAAATTTAGTAAATGGAATAATTATTTTTATGAGGAGTTAATTTTCTAATTTATTTCTATTGTTAATAATAATATTATTAATATAATTTATATGTATTAATTATCTATATTATATATATTTCCAAATTTTCTATTTTCCATATTTTTTAAAATAAAAAACACATTATTTTTTTAAATAAAAAACACATTTTTTATTTCTAGTGATTGAAGAGTTATTTTCACGAAATTGCTTTTTCATATACTTATATTTACGCCGTAAGGCGTTCCCTCTGAGAAAGACATCCCTAAAATGTGACGTGTGCGATACTCAGCTATTGATTCTGTGTGTTAGACGATTGGGGTGTTTTCTGCCGTTGGTTTAATTTTTTTTTCATAGAAAAATGTTATTTTTTCCACCATCTGGAAGACAGAGAGGGAGGATCTGGCAATGGGCCATGAAAGGCCAGCCCTCCTGGCGATGAGACTCTTCACAATGACTGAACCTAAACGTGTCTTAGCAACTAAACGTGTCTTTCTTCTTGGTTTGGTGTCTTTCTCCCTGCCAAAGGGCTTTGTGTTGTTATATCACTATTTATACCCTCTCCTTCACACATGGGATTTTCTCGCTGCCTTAATTTCATTGCCTAATTCGCTGCTCAAAGCCTTGTGAAGTGATTATGGCCTTTTCCCAGAAGTCTGCCGAAGTCTTCCGACCAGTAATCTGTTGGGGTCTATACTGGTATGTGAATTTTTTTTGGAATTTCTATATAGCATGCTTCACTAGATTCCCCTTTGATGTAATTAATTGTAACTTACAGACAAGGTATCTTACTTCCACTGTTGTTTTGGGCTTTATTATTTATGATGGGAGTAATGCCCAATGTGAGTGAATTGTAAATGGTTCATTATGTTTTGATGTGGATGACGAAGGATTTTCATTTCCCCTATTTTTTTTACGAATATACTCAACTTTAGAAAGAACCAGTAGTCTTATTGAATTTAGATATATTTATGTTAAAAGATTTTGGCCTTGGGTGGATGTAGTGTGTTTAAGTATCCCAATATCAAAATCTTGACAAATTAATGGCTTATGGTGGGTATATTCGTTTGGAGAATTTTATGTGAACAAAACTCGTTTTCTCATTCTTTTGTAATAGCTCATACATTCTAGCAACCATGTAACAAAGCTTTGTTTTGAGTTCACAAATGCAATTGCAGCATAATTTGGAATGTTACAATCTTTAATTTTGTGACTGAATAAGGAGAACGCGATTGTATATTTAGTACAGATAAAACAAGTTGACCTAATAATGTTTCAAACAAAAATCACGTGGTATACATAGTGCTTACCATATATAGATTCATAGCATAATCAGAAATAAAATATCGAATGTAAGATTTATCTTTCTCAACAAATGGTATAGCAATGCTATTACCAACTCGGTTACAATTGCTTAGCGTGTACGATTAATGTGTTCTACTTGCCTTTCACTTCTTATATAAACTCTGATAAGAGAACATCCTACCGGTAGGCAACAATTAATCTACAGATCATATTGCCTCATAGTCCATTCATTAGAAAACACCGATTAGACCTATGCGTATGTGACCAATTAAACCAGCTGAACTTCAATGTAAAAAATCCATCAAATATTTCGACAGATTCACTCCAAGACAATTTTTGGCACTTGCCCAGTTGCTGGACTTCCTTGCCTTGCCATTTAGGGCAACTACCATAAAAGCAGTACAACACAAACCATTTCACATTCAGGAGCATAAGAATGAATATGGATAAAGGGATCTCCTGGATAATGATTATAGCATTCCATAACCTGCGCGTTACAAGACCAAGAACCCAAATTGCACTGCTGTTGTTCATTTGTTAGTGGTTTTTGTGCCTAGAATTAATTGATTTATACATATTTGCGGCTAGCCTATCCGAAACCCTAAAATTGCTTTCTATATGCATGTTAGAAAATTGCGCCCCGATTTTCTACAAAGACATGGAAGCACCAAACTGATAAGCGAAACACGGCTACATAAGAAGTTTCTTGTTATTAAGAAATCCCAAATGAGCGATTTCTTTAAATGAGATGAAGGTGATACAACAAAAACATCTACAGGATTATTAGGTCATCTTTCTCCTGAAATAAAATTAGCTAAGATGCCACGATGTCAAAATGTTTGTGTTAGACTAGATTACAAGTGGAACGACTATTGCTCATTACAAAAATTTGATGAATGAATCTCCTACCATTCTTAGACTTCCTTGTTATCTTACACCTGAGCTTTGGAGTCATCAGGACTACACAACAAATGTCTAATAACCTAATAAGGAATTAAAAAGCAGAAATTAGATCGCAGAAATTCAGCATAGAAATTAAAGTATGAGATGAGCTGCAATAGCAAATCCATTGGCAATGCAGCATTCATATTTCTTGTCCAAGGCAGATTAATCAGCCTCTCAAACTTGACAATATGTAGTATCTTTGTGTTTCACTTCTCATGCTACCAGTCCATCATCATGTCCTGGAAAAGGAGCTAACTCATTCAGGTCAATGAAACGCCGTTTCTTGACATCAGCAGGTTGTTCCCTTGTAAGTTTAATCCTTTCTTCTAAAGATGCTTTCCCGAGTGGGCCATCCACACCATTAACAAACTTCCTAAACTGTTCTCCATCATTAGGTTTTTCCATATCATCAAGACAGTCTTCACTTTCCATATCATAATCAACACTGTTACTTACATCATATTGGCTTTTAGGCATATCAATTTCATTACTTGATCCTGCTAGCTTCTCCAAGTCTTCAGCATATTCTTCCTCAGAACTTGACATGTCATATAGAAAGATTTATCTTTCTCAACAAATGGTATAGGAATGCTATTACAATTTATGTCATCATAATACTAATACTGCAAATATTCCAAGGTGAATAGAA
Source organism: Pinus taeda (assembly GCA_000404065.3). NCBI lineage: Eukaryota > Viridiplantae > Streptophyta > Pinopsida > Pinales > Pinaceae > Pinus > Pinus taeda. Next base: position 87,167 of record APFE031288674.1, read on the forward strand.
AAACACACAAAATAAACTTTGACAGAGGTCTGCCATTACATTGTTTTCATACATAAACTCAGCTAACATATTGTCGCAATGTTTTGGTGATTAGTTTACCACCATTGCAACAATTACACAAAACAAAATATCTGCAGACCAAATAAACACAACAAATCCTATATATAAATAGACAAACATTATTTGATTGCCTGACTGCTTCCCAATTTATTATGTTTCAGCTGAGATTGTCCATCATTATTTTCATTAGCACATACTGCGGCTATGTGATGGTTGTTTTCACCTAAAAAAAGAAAATAGATTGAGTTGCTTACTTAAAGCTGATTGTTCTAAGAACCTAACATGACTATATCACTACTACGCTACTGGAGTTTAGGTTATAGTTCTGTCTGCATTACATAATCAACATTGTTATGTCAATTATGATAAAATACATCTTTCTCGTGATGGAAACACAAATATTAAATATCGGCATCTGAATAATTTTAAATTGGATATTTACCTATGATCGGTCTAGGAAGTAGGCCATTCCAACTAGTCCTTTAATAATATAGAGAACGTGTAGCAGTTAATGCTAGCATTAGATAGAAGAGAATCCATTTGAGAATCTTGTTTATGAATTATATGAGATGGTTGGAGAGTGGAAAAATTATCAATGCTATTACCAACTCGGTTACAATTGCTTAGCGTGTACAATTAATGTGTTCTACTTGCCTTTCACTTCTTATATAAACTCTGATAAGAGAACATCCTACCAGTAGGCAACAATTAATCTACAGATTATATTGCCTCATAGTCCATTCATTAGAAAACACCGATTAGACCATTGCGTATGTGACCAATTAAACCAGCTGAACTTCAATGTAAAAAAATCCATCAAATATTTCGACAGATACACTCCAAGACAATTTTTGGCACTTGCCCAGTTGCTGGACTTCCTTGCCTTGCCATTTAGGGCGACTACCATAACAGCAGTACAACACAAACCATTTCACATTCAGGAGCATAAGAATGAATATGGATAAAGGGATCTCCTAGATAATGATTATAGCATTCCATAACCTGCGAGTTACAAGACCAAGAACCCAAATTGCACTGCTGCTGTTCATTCGTCAGTGGTTTTTGTGCCTAGAA